>VURO01022779.1:0-15498 GCA_015108175.1 Pelvicachromis taeniatus
GCGCAAATACACACAACACACGTACCCCCACCATCTACCCAACCTCCTTCACGTCATCGGCGAGACTTCTCTGAACAGTAATCCTTACGGACCCTTCACAGTCATCATCAGTCATCTAGACATCCTACATCTCTATGGCAATGGCCTAAATTCCTCTACAGTGCGAGTAAATGTATGCATGCATGTTTGTTTTATCTTTATCTATGTTAATGGCACGAATGTCTAACATGTAAAAAGCAAGCACGTGAGGCCACACAATGAAAACAGGAACTATTTACTGCAGGCTGCTTGCCAGTGACTTTCAAATGACATGAGTTTCTGGAGGCTATATTGGCAGGATAATAGAAAGAAAGACTGCAATGTGGTGAGATTAAAGCCTAAAAATAAATTGTCTCCATGATTAAAAGAAACCAACCTTGACTGTTGTAAGGGGATGGGGAACGAATGTTTAAAAACCATGACAGTACTGTAAAATAAATTCAATTTCAAACTGTTTCACAAATGTGCCTTGTAATGACACATCTCGCGATGATTATTTTATTTTAACTCAGCAACTGCAGGTCTGCTTAAAGTGCTGCTCTCTTTGAAGAGAAGACATGCAGAGTGAGATGTGCAAAAAAGTGACAAAAAAAGCTCATCTTAGCGAGCCAGAACCAAAGATTTGTCAGAAAAGTAACTAAAAGGTCACCAAGTTGGCGACCTTTAGCTATGTTGGCAGCTAAGCTTGTTTTAGATCGTGCACTCTAGGAGCTGTCATCACAGACAGAGAGTGAAAGCTGGCCAAAGAAATCAAGATTTTACCCAATTTAAATGAGGAAGAAACTCACAAAAAACTTTGGGTTTTAATAAATTTATAAATTATTTATGGACTGTAAAACCTGCAGTCAAAAGTCTGGAGTTGCATTCACTGAATCCACTGTGCAGTGATTTGATGTTTTGTTTTTTCTACCAGTCTCATGATTTACAGGCTCGACTACCAGAGTTTCAGCCAAAAATGTTGTTAAGCCGGTGGCTGTGACAGGACGGGAGAATGAGTGGTGGAGGTGAAATATTGCACATGATTAATGTTGTTATTATTATGCTAATTGTGTGGCACGAATGGAAAAGGCGCACAGGTAGCCTAAAGGTAGCTGATCTCGCCACTTCTGTGGAAACAAAGCAGGTGTGTCAGGAAAAAAATAAAACAAAACAAAACTTGAGAGATAACACCGGATCACAGTTCCTCTTAAACACGCAATGAATAAACATTAGTGGTCAGACATTAGCTGAAAAAGTAAAAACACTTTATTATATCTTTATTAATTAAAAAGAAAACCCTCTCTTAGTTGTTTTAAACGCTGTTTTATATGTACAAGAAGAAAAGATACCTTAATTGTATTTTACAGAGGCAGGCCACCTTGGGCTTGTAATACACTGATTGTAACGATACCAGAAACTTAGAAGGTAGAACCAATACCAATATTAAAATGTGTGTTTCAGGTCATGTGATAATCATATAAAATGACCTTTTAATAAAGGTCATTTTAAATCCCCAACATGGTAACATTATATTTTGTTGAAAAAACACAGACTGAATTTTAGGAATGGGAATTGCTAAGAATTGGGCGATTCTGATTCCATTATCGATGTCACTTATCGATTCAACTCTCTAATCGATTTTCATTAGCCTCACTTTGAGAGTCACCACCATCTCTAAGCAGCATATCAAAGCCACTACATTCATACAGGTTATTGCATACTCTGTGGCAAAATGCTTGTGCATGTTGGATGCTTTCCCCGTCTTTGTGGTGATGAATATTGGAGTTGTTACTCAAAAAAAGTATTGTATTACACATAAAACACAAAACACTTTTCTTAAATGTGTGAGGTACGTTACGTAATTACTGCCAGGAGAATGTAATTCATTATACTAGCCGTACATTTTTGCAATTCTCCAAAAAAATGTCTGTCTCATAATTACTGTTTAACAATGTAACCCTACAAGCTACAGTCTCACACACCAACGCAAATCCCTATCCTAATGAGGACACAAGTCCAGGGTCTGGGTGCTGGGCTGGGGTCGCCATTCACTCTGCCTTATTGTGACTCTGGGTTCTTTGTAGTACTTGTACCTACCTAAAAACTGTTATTTTTTTCTTAGAAGACATAATGAGAGAATAATTAACACTTATGTTTTTTGTGGATATTTTGTTGACTAAATATTGACATATAGGGGATTTTTACATATTTTAATGAAGAGGTATGTGCCTAGACCTCTTGCCCCTCCTTTGCGCTCGCCCCGTGTAAATTTTTCTAGTACTGCCACTGTCTGAAAAGCACCCTGACTTTTTTTTTGCATTTAGATTTTTGTCAATGAGTTATCACCTCTTGCCTCTGTCTTGAATCTCACCTTTTCTTGTAAATGAATCAAGACGGCGCTATCATAGCAGCAGCGTTTGTCGCCATCTAGCATGTGTAGTTTTTCCTGTGTGCATCTTCTTCTTCCTCCTTATCGTATATGAACAGCCTAAAACACTTATAGATGTTCCTGGAAGAATTGCAGGTACCAATGCTGTGGATGATACCTATGCTAGTTAAAAAAGACAAGTACAGTGGCATTTACAGAATTTTGATGTCAAACAGTATTTTAAGTATCTGGTCACATCCTACAATGATGAGATGATAATTAATTGTGGAAATATCTAATTTAGTTTTGCATCAAGCAATGTATTGTTCTTCCATTAAGGCATAAATAAGATATGCCTTAATAGAAGAACAATACATTTCTTAAGTCAAGTACAATTCTAGTAGTTCATTCGTTTTATATCAGTTTATTAGAGAGGGAAGCATGTGGATTTTTAAATTCAATGTTATACTTTAATGGATTTCCTGTGAATGAGTATAACTAATATGCAGAGTGATAAAATCTGAATTCACATTGCATAAATCTACTAAGAACAGATTTTTTCTCTGGTGTATGAAAGAATTTGACTCTCTGACATAAAACCTTTTGTATTGTTGCTATAATTTGAGTGTTTTTTTCATCTTGATGACACGTGGAGTCTTTGAAGAGTCTGAAAATAGCCTCAGAACACCCGTTAGTGACCTTCTAGGTTTCATAAAAACAGAAGCGAAGCTCTAGTTTGAATATTAATAGATGAAGGGCACAAATTGGGGCTATTCTACTTTCAGCTTTGCTCATGAATGGAAGCATATGTCATTGTTAACATTTGAACAAGCTATTACTGCTCTTGTTTCTCCAGAGAGAGAACAGCAATAGTCCATTACTGTGAGGAGCGCAGGTTCATACTCTGTATGTACTGTGTGTACGCTCTTGTTTAGTTAACAATGCAGCTGCTGCTTTGAACCTGTGATCCCATTAAACAAAGACAAGAAACAACAGCATCCCTGACACTATGGTTAGATTATCCGTGCATGTTATTAATATTGATTGCAGAAGCGTCTTTAAATATTATGCACATTTTAAGTGTGTCTTGGAGGGATATTTACAATTTCAATATGCATTCTTCAACAGTGAAATACCACTTGCTGTCTAATTAGTTTTCTCACAAACATTTGCAAAGCCCTCTGAAAGGTTGCGGGAAGCTTGATCTAAAAGCTCTCTGACACCAAGCAGACTGAGGACAATTTCACACTGTGCTCGGCTTTTATCAGTCTCAATAGAGAAAGGCGTGTGTAGGATAAATATTATGTTTGAGGCTCATGCAGAGGTGAAAACTGTTCTGGAATTCTGGAGAACCTGTTCAGGCTAAAAAAAATTAAAAAAACTGGGAAAAAGAAACTACCTGTTACTCCTGTTTCAGTAACATTCAAAACTCTTAGTTCATCAGTGCATGATGAAGTGAAAGCTGTGATTTCAAAATTAAAAGTATCATAATTAAAAAGAAAATGTCAAAAATGATGAATAAAACCCACCTAAAAGCAATAAATGTAGTGCATCTCTAAATGTTGAGACTCAAAACATGAACTAGTTCTTCTAAAATTAGCTCTTTTCTGAGGAGCTCTTTTCTTTTGAAGTTTTTTACCCCTACATATGGCAGAAGCTTGCAATTTATTTTTGAGTGAAGAGCATCTGGTTTTTGATTGAAGCAACATCTCTGTGCTTTGGCACCTGAGACCCAACAGCAGAGCAGTGCAATTACCTCCTCTAAGGCTGGGGAGACATTATATGACATTTAGGCTGATTATATCCAAGATGAGACAGAACCGCTGGAGCTTTGTGGGCAGACACAGAGAATCATAGGAGTTGTGTGAAAGCTAAGGGCTTTCAACTCTTGCTCTTACTCTTCAAGCCAACCAATATAGTTACTTAAATGTGATTTAGTGGTATGTGAACAAAAAGTGATCTTTTCCAACCTATGCAAATTGTAAGCTCAATGTCCTGTCCTTAGTTAAAAGGAGTGACACCTACTGTGGTCTTCTGCTGGTGAAGTACGTCTGATTGTCTGCATACCTTGGTTGTAACGACTGGTTATTTAAGTTATTCCCAAAAAATGCTTCAGTGGGAAATCTATCTCATAACTTATGGAGTAATTGGAAACCCCTCTTTACCCAATGATCCAACTTTCCATGCTGTTCAGTCACTGTGGGTGTGTCAACTTTACTCTATAATCTTCTACAATTGAGTAGTATGTATGTGTATATGTATGATATGTAAAAACACAACTATCTACTATAAATTGGTGAAAGAACAAAGTTCCTTTTGAGGTATCAATACTTTCTTTTTGTCTTTTTATACAAAACTCTCACGTGAACGTAAATGTTTGCATTAAATCATTCATGTAGCTGGGTTTTTTCAGCTATTTAGTCATGTGATTTAGGTACTGTGACCTAGAAGTTGTGGATGGGGGCATTGTGTAAACTGCCTTGAAGCAAGGATCTTGTCAGAGTAAAATATAGTGATTTTAATTTCCTAGCTGATGGAACTACATAATTTGTTATCCTTTTAACAGTGGACCACCCTCCTCCTTTTCTCTTGAAAGATCGGTTACTGCTAACGCTAGCAATGTAGCCCTAGCCTTTTCCTTCTTGCATTCACTCTTCTAGCTCTTCTGCTTCTCTTCTCTAGACAGTCTCTTGTGCTGTAGTCAGTTGGATTCCAACTACACCGACTGACTGCATCTGGCAATGGTGGTTTTCGTTCTGCTCTGGAGAACTGCTGCAAGTTGGAAGGCCACTGCAGCCAAAGCCAGCAGCATGTGGAGAACATGTTCATTTATGAACAAGGACTACTGTTGCCACCTGACAGTGACAATCATGAAGATGACACTCGAGTAGCAAACAGAATCTGACAACAAACAAAGTTTGGCTCCTATAGCTGTTCGGCCATTATTATTAATCACTACAAATGTACTTTATGCAGCCAAGAGTTTTAAATTGATTAAAGCAATTCTTTAGACCAGAAAACCTATTTGTCTTTGAAGATGTTCCAGGAGTTAGATGTTAATGTATATAATCTAACACAAATACATGGTGCTTTATAAGAGCATTATCTTTAATATAAATAAACACACAGAACCATGTTATTTTAAAAAATAGGGATAGGGAGCATTTTTTTTGTAAAAGCAGAGAACGTGTTTACATATTACATATATTTAGAAGTAATATTTAGAACACGCACACATACACACCAGTACAAGATTATTGTATTGATGTGCGTGTCCCAAATCCAGCTTCTTATCAGCTGTGTGTGTCACGTCACCACCCTAAAATGAAAATAAATGAAAAAGTCCAACAACGCAGGTGCAATCTTCTGTATGTTCTGTTCTCGTTCCTCAGAATCGAACATAATAGCCTTCTGCCACCTGTGCTTGTTGCATATCATCCCTTTTACACCATGTCTCCAAATAATAAGTGACCGATGTCTGGTGCTGAAAGTAGCTAAACAGGATCCTTTGCTCCACGTGTGAGTCTATCGATCGCGCGTCCTTGAGAAAACACTTTAATTTTGCACCAGGTGGTGCAGGCATGTAATGTGCTCTTTCATAATCTTTAGGGTGATGCTGATTACATAGGGAGAATGAGTTTATAGTCTGACAAACCTCCGCAGACCAGCGCTGACATCACGTCTGTCTCCATGGCAATGTGGAAGAAACGTAGGCTGTTGGTATCTGGAAGCAACGCGAGTGGGGAGAGGAAGGGAGGCAGAGATAGAGGGAGACAGACAGAGAAAGAGAGTGTCGGAAATCCTCTAGGAGAGGCGTGAAGGAACATAGTGTCAGGAAGCTACCCGCTCAGAATACTAATATAAGAGGCTATAGATGGACGGGCGAGCACGTGCACGCATAGGCACACACACGCACACACACCAGTCAGTGGCACGGTCTCTCTTAGTTTTGTCAACAGTCAGACAGTATCAAGTGAAAAATGGCCTTTGAGCACAAATGTCATCGAACCCAATGGTGATATTAAAGCCTATCGGACTAAAGCTTCAGGCTGCTCTGTCCACAGAGAGCCGACAGTCAGTGAAGAAAGACAAAAGAAAATGGAGAAACGGATAAATATGAAAACCTGTTCTCACACCTGATAAAGTGTTTCTTTCTGTCAGTTTCACAACTTGAAATAAAAAGTCCTCTGAAAGGCTGTGACTATTTTGTTAGGGCCACATAACACTTGAAAGTCTTTTAAGGGTCCTAAATTTCACCACCCACCATGTTAAAATCAATCATTAAGAAAATGTTTTCACATTGAAAAGTATGCTTTTGTGCCAGTGTTGCCTTTGCAAAGCTGTGTTTTGTCTTTGATAAATGCAGCAAGAAAATCTTGTCAATTAATCTCTGTTGAAATGTTCAAGCTCATTCAATATAAGAGCCTCTTGTTTGAGTCCAGTCTAATAGTTTTGGAAACAATAACCCTGGCCCTGAGAAGTCCTCGTGATTCATGCTCTGTACTGCATGCAGGTTGGAGGTGAGCGCATAAAGGACAGGAAATGCTGCAGATAGGCCAGATTCACCAAAGTGTCCTCAGCTGCTCATATCTGTTTTCAACATGCAGACAGCTCAAAGAAAGGAAAACAGGGTGATGTGATTCTGATGTGATGCTGTATTTTTAGTAACTGACAATATATTAATATCTCTAAGAGAAGAAATAATGTTATTGACTCAGCACAACCTTCATGTATACTAAAAATCCAAATGAATAACAATATAAAACTGACACTCATATTGGTTTCTTTCTCTTTTATTAATGTCAGCGACACTAGCCTTCTAAGCTTTATTAAATAATATTCACGATATTGATCTGAATCTGGCTCAGAGAGTCACTCTGACATGTAGGTGGAAGTCCACAACGTGTAACCTTATGATGCACTGATCCAACACTGCACTGATGCACTGATGTCTTCGACATCGAGGTCAGTCCATGTTGTCTATTTAAATATATCTAGCTCTGCGCAGAAGTTTACTTATTGGAGCAGTTTGCAGCTCTTATTTCATGATAAATAGCTGATGAATTGTGAAATTGTTAGCTTTAATTCACCTGCCTCTCTCCTCTCCGCCGGAAACATGGACTGTGTACAAAAAATTGAGCACATTAAATCATAATGCTTCAGACTTGGGCACGACAAAAATTATTGCAGTTGAAATGGTTGCTTTGAAAGAGGCCAAGGACCAGGTCTGCAACCGCTTGCAGTCGGCTGCGATCTTCAAACCAATCAACAAAATGGAGAAAAAATGCCAACAAGATTGACACAGGTTTGCTTTGGTTAGCGAATTAATGGAGTTAAATGGGGTCATTTTGGGGGTTAAAAAATGCTTAACCTACACTGACTCAGACTGTGATGATTGTGTTGTGTTGGCAATCTGTCTCCATTTTGAAATGAGATGGAACGGATTTGCAGACCTTCGCAAGTCTTTTTGAGAGTGATCGCAGTCAGTCCACATCAAACTGCAGCGGTTTGTAGAGAGGCTGTCTCACACCAGGCAATCTGTGCAATTGCCTTCCAATCAAAAGAGGATTTCCACCTGCTGGCCATTAGAAAAAAATGCTGACTTTCACATTGGCTATACTTCTCAAACCTGGAATTTCAGTACCAATTCAGTGGCATGGCAGTTCTATTTGAGGTACTTGCAGTTTTTGAAAACTTTACAACTCCTGAAATTAATATAATGCCTTTGGTTTGAATAATTAGGAGACTATATGTATAGCGAGAGAGAGAGAGAAAAAGAGAGAGAGTGAGAGTTTGTTTAGCACTGTAGTTGTGTCAGCAATTAGGTAACAGTCACCTTTCTAAATTCATACAAAATAAGTGACAATTTGCAAAACTTCTTTGCTGAATTGGTATTCTCCTCCTATAGTGTAGCACCTATACCTCAGTACCTTGACAGGCAGACCTGCCATACCTGGCAGGTTGTCAAGCCTCTGAGTCCTTTAAAAGATCGAGTGTAGGGCTGTGGCTTTTTTTTTTTTTTTTCCCCAAAACCAAAGACTCAACTCAAAACTGGCAAAAATTAATTAACCAATACATTTTCAAAGGCAATCTGTTAGATCACAGCTTATATTAACCAGTGTATAACATGATGTGCTATTTTCTCCTGTGTAAAAGCTGGTAGAGTTTAGCAGCTCTCTGCTGCCAAAATCTTGACTCTGTCATGCTTGTTCAAGTATGCAAGATCAGCATCTAAACAGGTTTAGATTAGGCTCAAATCACGGTCTGACACTTTGGCAGGCGTACACTCACTGACAGGTCAGGGCATAGTAATTGATCAATTGTGCATAAGCTCATAAAACAACAACAACAAAAGGTCACATGTTGTAGAGGTGGCTGAATTAAAATGTTGTTTTACTTCTGTCACAAAAGTAAAAAGAAGAAAAAAAGAAAAAGACATCAGTGTATTTCTATGTAGGTATTAAATTCTGATTAATCAACTGCTAGAAAACTACAATTATTACAGTGGGGACGTACAAAAGTGCTGAGATTCTTCTGTCGACTTCCCCTCTGGGCTTGTACTGTGTCTTTCTAGGACGCTAAATGGATTTGGATTTGTTTTGGAAGCTTATAATAAAATACAAACTTATGACAGATCATTAGCCCAAGTAGAATTATGTTTGGACCTTGGATTCAACAGACACGTAAACACACAACAACCGTGACACAGTCTGTGCAGCAAATAAAATAAATTAATAACCAAGAAAGCCATTCAGGGTTGGCTTAAGCCTCTGGAGAAGTCGTGAGGAATCCCGAATAATTTCGTCTTCTTGTGTGTTTCTCAACAGCTTTGACCTATTTGCTTGGTAAAGTCACCCCTCTAAATATAGACATTGGTGGGATTGAGAAAGAAAAGGGGAAGAGAAGAGGAGGAGGCAGAATTATCAAAGTACTTTTTGGCTGAGCTCAGTGTGAATTAAATCTGTTTTTTCCCCACAAAAAGAGAGGTGGGGAAAAAGAAGACAAGGAGAACACGACAAAGGAATAAAGGCACATAGCTTAATTAGCAAAGACACGGATCAAGCCGAGGAAGCAAAGCAAACAGAAAACGGTGGTCTGCGTGGTGTCACGTACTCTTTGACTACAGCAAATTCCCCTTGCTTTGCTACCTTTTTTTTTTTTCTTTTTAAACGCGTGGTCTTTCTTCTTCTTTTTTTGCCTGAAAATACCAGCAGGCTGCTAACAAAAAGAGGCACAGAACATTATGTTTCCATTTCCGATAGACAACGTTGAATCCAGCAGATGGAGGCTGTATTGTACCTGTTTACCACACCAAACACTTCGGTTCAGTGCTTGGTTCATCAAAGTGTCCTCTGCAGGCTTGTTCACTTCGGGAAGCACTGAGCTATTGATTCTGCTGCTTTGTTAGCCTTTCTGTATAAAATAACACCTTCTTCTCTATAGAGTTGTTTGCACTTTAAGCAGCTTTATGCATGGTTTTTTTTCTATGTGTGGGTACACACATGGTGTATGCATTTATTTAGATCATTGTTGAAGCAAGCTTGTGCAGATGTCTACTTTTAGACTTCTTGTAAGACGTGCCTCTTCTATCAATGTTGTTTCCTTCCAGACACAATGCTTGTCCACCTAATCCACTCCCAGTGCTCTAATTGGCTAACTGCAGCCATTTTCTCTGCTCTGGGGAGCGTGGAGATTAGGGGGAGTGTGTACTCGTTGCTGCCCGGCGCCTAAATGAGTCATGCTGTGGGTACAATGTCTCTCCGAGGGATAGATGGAGTACGCCCACACATACACACAGAGTTTGGACTCGCCACAAGATTACTGAGCTAGGATCAACAAAACTCAAAACATACACGTATAGATTTTGATGTGTTATGTCTTTAACACTGAACAAGTAATAATTTGTGTGTTTTACTGGCCAGATCAACGCTCACACACCTGAGCTTACCTACTGATTCCTGCTGAGGCTTTCCCTGCTCTCATGTAAATATCAATAATGAATGTTGCCTGGGGCTAAACACTCAAGTTATGTTGTTCACAATACTCACAGTTCATGAATGCTACATTAAACACTACTACTGCACAGTTCTGTTGTCGGCTCATGATGCAGTATTAAAGATCAACGAAAACACTCCTGCTCCAGCTTCATCTGCAATGTTTAAAACCAGTTATTTTTAGCCAGTTATTTTTCATTTATCACAAGACACTGATTAATTAAAAAAGTAAAGTAAGTACTGTAGTTACAATTAGTAAAGCACAGATGTGATGTACCAGTGCCTATGCCAGTGTTATTGAACAAATTGGATACTGGCCAGATGTCTTTAATCCACATGGAAAACTGTCTCATGGTGCAAAAACCTGAAACTAATTTTCATCCACGCGCCTCAGCAGGTGGTAAAATAATGACAGTAGCTCAACTCAAGCACCACACAATTCATCAGAAACAATTTTGGTAATCAATTCATGTTAATCAACTTATTCATCGAGGAAAAGTGTCAAACACTGGCTGTTTTCAGCCTCTCAAATGTTAAAATTCAGTGCTTTCTTTGCTTTCTTACTGGTACTCAGACTCAAAGTTGTCTGAATTGATGTTTCTTTGACAGGTACCCTCAACCTAAAGATTGCTGCAGGCTAAGCAGGCTGAGTACGCCTTGATACTGGAAGCACTCCCCAGAAAGACAACACAACTCACAAAGAGCTCATGGAGCATGATAAAGAGCTGACTTGGTCTCCAGATTTCTTTTGTTTATGATCCAATCAAGCAAGCCTATACCCCACAGCCAACAGGACCCAAAGGATCATGATGCCACACATCAGATTACAGGTGGACACGGGACAGGTGCAATGTCCATGTCCATGAGCAGGTGGCTCAAAATGCTAATTATCAAATCAGTTACAACTTAATTCTTTTTACCAGTTTTCTGCACAGTTTTCTGCTTGTAGCACACTGTAAAGCTACAACACCAAAATGACACGCTCCATTTCTATCCTTTGTTAACAGTCATTAAAAACCTTTTTAGACCTTTTAATTGAAATACGCAACATTGTAAATTCAGTAAAAGAATGAATAAAGAAACAGACCTATGATCTTATCAATGTCCATCTTTACATATGTTTGTCAGTTATGTAACAAGTCACTTTGTAATGACTGATCCTTCCTTATTTACACTGAAAAATAAATCATTGTACAGGTATATTCTTCCTCACTAATATTCCAAATCAGTTCAGCAAATACTAAAAAGGGAGAGAAACAGCGGTTCTATTGAACGGGTTCGCCGTGTCCATCAATACTGTGAGTTTACTTTTAAGGGGAAGAGTGGAATCGATGCATACCTGGTTACCATGCCAAAGTCTCAAAATGAAAAAGCTGCTGGGTTGTTACAAATTCAGATTTTCAATTCTGATACTACGTGTATTTGTTGAGGGATAGGTGCGAATACTGTATACGGCTTTGTTCACAAACAAGACAACATTAAGACACGCACACCGAGATACCATTCAAATGTGATCTACTTAGTCTTTGTGCTGCTTTTATCTTTTATAAACATTGAAGAAGGCAGTGCTTTAGATGTTAGCTGAGAGTCACATGATTGTTGGGGCAGCTGCTGTGGCTTTGCAGGAGGTCAGAGTTTATATAAAGGTTTGATGTTCAACAGTATATTTGCTATAAATGAAGCACAGACTTAACCAAAGAGTTTTCGAAAGCCCACATAACTGCACCCAGACAGGGAAGACGCCACTAGAGGTCTCCCTGAGTGAGTGAGGCAAAGCACCATCGAGAGTTCATTTCTCTCAAGCAGACCCCGGGGAGAGGGAGTGGATAGAGAAGATGTGAGGACAGGGCCACTGTCTGCTGTCCTTGTTTCCCTGACAGTGAGCTTTGCTTCCAAACGTGAGCTGAGCATCTAATGCCCATCAGACCAAAAGAGTTCCTTGAAGATTTCTGAAGCACTCTGAAGTCCAGCGGCTCAATGAAGACAGCCATAAGATGCCAGTGATAGTTTAAGCCTTTTTTGAATTCAGAGGAAAAGAGTTTATGGATGCACTGTCACTGAAAATGTTTATTTCATTCACATCAGATCTCTTCTAAATTAGGAAAGCCTGTATTGTTGAGCAGAGGTGGAACTGTGAGAGAAATTCAATTTATCTGCTCTGCTTTGAGGAGGAAAGGTTCTATTTGCATGTGTAAGTACTATCTACCAGGAGAGGTACTAGCTATAATCCCATTAATCAGCATAATTGGCTCATAATTGGCTCTCATCACGTCCCTACAGATGCCATCAGTCAAGCCTCAACATTACTGCCAGACATCTCAAGCAGTGGCTCACTCTCCCTGCAGAGATGATACAGGTTTGGTCTTTGCATTGTTACACTGGAGAAACAGTGTGCACACACAACAAATAATGATCTTCAAGCCTCGCTAAAAGTCACTCTTTCATCCAGTAAACAGCCATGTGTAAACAATACACAGAGACTTGTTGCATAAAAAGCAAAAAATGAGATGCGGACAGGCAGCCATGACAGAAATCAATCACTGAGCAGAAAAGATCACCTGTGCACATGTTCAGGTACATGTGAGCAGGTGGGTGTGTGACAAAAGACTAATGAAACCCGACATGTGCATGTCACTCCTGCGACAGATGTGTGATGGCTTGGGGAAAAGGGCTTTCTGTTTCTGAGAACTAACGCAGCTGCTGAGGCAGAAATGTTGGACACTTAAGAAAAGATACAGGACAACATAAAACAACATAAAATCAGAATGCAGTTGTTTTGTAATTATAAAACACAAATGATTTTAAATCTGTTACATAGTTATAGTATAAATATAAATAACTAAAGCAACTACATTTCATATCTGGAGTTAGCCTTTTTTTGTTCAGGAAAGATGAATCACAGTATTTTTTATGTCTGATGTTCCCAACACTTAAAAGTCTTTAAAGTCAAGTAAACTTAAAAAAATTAAACAGACTAGTGTGGCTTTTTGCTTAAGTAATTAAGCAAACCTAGCAAACCTATATATATATATATATATATATGGGGTGTATATGGGGTGTGGGATGTGTATGTTTTTTGTAGCAATTCCCGAAGCCCATATACTGCATGGCTAGAGACGCTATATATATATATATATATATATATATATAACTAATGGGTTAAAACGATCATTTGGCGGCATTTATGCAGCTTTGATGCCTTGTAAAGGCACTGAATCTTTTTGATTTCGACATTGATAACATCTAATTTACATGTGCAACATATTCATCATGCTTGATATATTATCATTAAATTGTCTACAAACCACCTACAAATAGGCTAAAACTGGTAGAACCTATAAAAGCATAGTATGAATTAACTTCACAGCAAGTTTTGTGGATCTAAATTACAATTATTAGTTAACAGTTATTAGTTAACTGTAATTTACATTTTGCATCTAATCTGACATCATCATGTTGTCTAGCAACGACCTACTAGTGGCTTAAAATGAAATATTTGTAGTGTCTGTGCTTAGAAAAGCATATCATTTTTATTTCATTACAGTAACATCTAATTTAGAACCACAAAACGTTCATTTTGCATGATATTTTATGACGTCATTACAATATCTAGCAACCACCTAACCAACTCAGAAAATATAATAATGAAAACCGTAGTTTACCATTTTATGTTGCACAGCAGGCATACGTTTATCCGAAAGCCCACAGTAATTGAAACAACTGGTGATTAGCTATATGTTTATGTGTGTGCAGTTTCGAGTTGCAGCAAGCTTCTCTGGCACAGATTTTAAGACAGCTTGTTAGGATCAGTGTGGGAGATCAGAGGGTGATATGGTCGTCCAATTATCTTACACTTAGACAATATTAACATCTATTCTCAGGATACATTTTGGGATGTGTATGTTTTTTGTAGCAATTCCCGAAGCCCATATACTGCATGGCTAGAGAGAAGCTGCTTTAAGTAAGATTTAAAACCCTGAACATGGACACGGTAGAAAAATCACTAACCAATATAGCAACATAGCGATAACATTATCAAAGCTAAACCTTAACCCTTTTCATGTCCACAAAAACATACACTGAACAGAAAACTTAGTTTAATTAAAATGCCAAGTTGAGATAAATACATTATGCATTTAAGTAGCTTAACACATGAAAGGTCAATTAAATATATACCTGACAATATAGAAGATAAAGCTGTTTGCCAGGCAAAGTTCTGAAACTACTGGCCCTGTAATTTAATTTAATTAAATTTTATTTATACTGCGCCAAATCACAACAACAGGCGCCTCAAGGTGCTATTGTAAGGTAGACTCTGTAATAATACATACAGAGAGAAACCCAACAATCATATGACTCCCTATGAGCAAGCACTTTGGCGACAATGGGAAGGAAAAACTCCCTTTCAACAGGAAGAAACCTCCGGCAGAACCAGGCTTGGGCTTGGCCATCTGCCATGACCGATTGGGGTGAGAGAAGGAAGACAGGATAAAAAACATGCTCTTGAAAAGAGCCAGAGATGAATAACAAGTATGTTTCAAAGCAGAGAAGTCTATCAACACATGGTGAGTGAGGTGACTGAAGAAGAAACACTCAATGCATCATGGGAATCCCCCAGCAGCCTATACCTATTGCAGCATAAGTAAGAGAGGACTCGCCTGATCCAGACCTAAGTATATGCTTTAGGAAAAAAGGAAAGTTTTAAGCCTAATCTTAAAAGTAGCGATGGAAGCTGGTTCCATAGAAGACGGGCCTGAAAACTGAAGGCTCTCCCTCCCATTCTACTTTTAAATACTCTAGGAACAACAAGTAAGCCAGCAGTGTGAGAGCGAAGTGCTCTAATGGGGTGATATGGTACTACAAGGCCATTAAGATAAGATGGGGCCTGACTATTTAAGACCATGTATGTGAGAAGCAGGATTTTGAATTCAATTCTGAATTTAATAGGGAGCCAATGACGGGAAGGCAATATAGAAGAAATATGCTCTCTCTACTCCCTGTCAGAACTCTTGCTGCAGCATTTGGGATTAACTGAAGGTTTTTCAGGGAATTTTTAAGACATCCTGATAATAATGAATAATAACGAAATAAATTTGGAGCTGTTCTTTAAACATTTCA
>VURO01022779.1:15518-26941 GCA_015108175.1 Pelvicachromis taeniatus
ACGGGAAGGCAATATAGAAGAAATATGCTCTCTCTACTCCCTGTCAGAACTCTTGCTGCAGCATTTGGGATTAACTGAAGGTTTTTCAGGGAGTTTCTCAGACATCCTGATAATAATAAATTACAGCAGTCCAACCTAAAAGTAATAAATGCATGAACTTGTTTTTCAGTATCACTCTGAGGCAGGATATTTCTAATTTTAGAGATATTGTGCAAATGGAAGAAATCAGGCCTAAATATTTGTTAAATATGTGCACTGAAGGACATAACCTTGTAAAAAATGTCTTCAAGGTTCCTCACAGAGTTACTGGAGGCCAGGGCAATGCCATCCTGAGTAAGAATCTGGTTAGATACCATATTTCTAAGATTTTACCATGAAAGTAAAATAACCTCAGTTTTATCTGAATTTAGAAGCAGGAAATTAGAGGTCATCCAGATCTTTATGTCTTCAAGACATTCCTGCAGTTTAACTAATTGGTGTGTGTTATCTGGCTTCATGGATAGATAAAGTTGGGTGTCAGCCGCATAGCAGTGAAAATGTATGCTATGCCTTCTGATGATACTGCCTAAGGGAAGCATATATAATGTAAATAGAATTGGTCCTAACACTGAACCCTGTGGAACTCCATAATTAACCTCAGTGTGTGAAGTGGACTCTCCGTTAAAATGAACAAATTGGAGTCTATTAGACAAATATGATCCAAACAATTGTAGCGCCGTACCTGTAATACCTACAAGCATGCTCTAATCGCTCTAATAGAATATTATGGTCAACAGTATCGAATGCCATAAGAAGGCCATAAGAAGATCATTTGTAACCTTCGCTAAAGCTGTTTCTGTACTGTGATGAGCTCTGAAACCTGACAGAAATATTTCGTCTACATATGATCTGTTAGCTGTTTGACAACTAATCTTTCAAGAATTTTTGGTATGAAAAGGAAGGTTAGAGATTGGCCTATAATTAGCTAAAACCGCTGGATCTAGAGATGACTTTTAAGTAATGATTTACTACTGCCAGCTTGAAGGCCTGTGGTACATAGCCGATTAGAAATAGGTTAATCACATTTAAGAATGAAAAATTAATTAATGGCAGGACTTTTTTGAGCAGTCTTGTAGGAATGGGGTCTAAAAGACACGTTGATAGTTTGGAGGAAGTTGTTACTGAAGTTAACTCAGAAAGATCAACTGGAAAAAATAGGAGTCTAAATGAATATCAAAGGTACTGAAAGTAGCTGTCAATAATGTCACATCTGTGAGATGATTATGAGTTTTTCTCTAATGGTTAAAATTTTATTTGTGAAGAAGTATAACCACTTGGGTATGGATGTGTCTAATTCACATTTTTATGACTGTCTGTGAGTAAATGCATTGTATGTTTGTCTGGGGAGGCGCACTGCTCGTGTCAAACAAAAGAAAACGCACTTGCTCTTTGTTGATCAGTGTAGCAATCTAACCTTGAGCAACCAAAGCATCTTCCTGCGCACTGAAGCGCACTGCAAAACAAAGCAAACACAACTGAGAAACAGAGAAAGGTGGAGTAAGTAATGGAGGGAGGTAAAGGACAAGTGAGCCAAAAAAAAAGGCCAAGCATTTTTTTTTTCCTTCAGTAAACCGATCGGCAGAAAAGAAAAGCCTGTGGTGACAGAGTGCAGTTTATCTGAACAACCAGGTAAAAAAAAAATTCTCTGGAGTGAAAAGGAATCAAGTAAGTGCGGCCTTGCATTTTGCCGAATTGGATGAGAATATGAAAATTCAACAGCTGACTGTTTCTTCTTTTTAATATTGTACAATAAAATGATTCTGGGGCATGGCAGGATTCCAGTGAAACAGTGTGAGGGAGAGAAAAAAAACCCAAGATAAACAAAAGAGAGATAATTTTTCTTACCCTGTAAGATAAATTGATCCCCCAGCTTTTGATGCTCATATAGTATTCAGTGTTCAACCAACTAGTAGCACACTAAGCTCTTGATCGGATTTGCTGGCGTGCCAAGGATAACGGGTTAAGAAGTATTTTCTAGGAATCAATTTCGCACAATAAAGTTGATTAACTTTTATTATTACGAAAATACAATTTCTGACAGAAATGAAATACTATTTAAACTGAAATTAACCCCACATCTTCACAGGAGTACAAAGGCAGATGTAAGCTTTCGAGAAACAGCGATTTTATTTATATCGCAATATGTATATCAGTATTCATTGATGTCAAAATATATGTATTGTAATCAGATTATTTTCCACATCACTGAGCTCTATATATAAACACTGTGTATATGTTTTTCAAAATAAAGCAACTTTTACTTTGAAGGCCAATACAGTTTGTGTCTGGTTCACCACTGGTCAGCAAAATATCACAATCTGGTTCTTTCAGGCAAACAGGCGACCGTGGCAACCTGCTATAAACCAAAGGTGCAATATCCTATTCCATCCAGTGACAGCAAGCAATCACTCCCCAGTGAGTCGGGGAATCCATACTTTTCCTTAGTGACAGAAGGTTGCCGGGGGTCATTGACCAATCTCTGTGGCCTTACCTCCATAAAGGCTGATAATCCCCTCGACATGAAACATGGAACTAAAATCTTGGATCAGAAAGATATCTGAATGTGAAATCGACTGTGAAAAATTCTCGAAAACATATCATGTCAAAGAATCCTGTTAAAAATTTCTGGATCCAGATCTGATGCCAGGCCAAGTCCCACTTCTAGTAAAGTGTTCACACAAATACATCCAGAACTTTTTCCTGCTAACAGGCAGGAAAACAAACAGAGGCAAACCGAAACAATCACATAACCACCCTGGCGGAGATAATTAGCAGACTTTGGAAAGCTCCTCCAGAGAATCAGTTGCCTTGACAAGAACAAGATATTAGGCAAAAATGGATCCTCAGACAGGAAAGTTTTACATTTTTATAGTTCTCTCTATTGTCCTGGCCTTGTTTGGAAGCGGAGAGCAGGTTGAAGAAATGGTAATGATTATAAATGCTCTCTGCTGGAGGACAACCTTCATATGTCTTGACAATTTGTGTATTCATCTTCATTCTCCTTGATATCAAGATGCAATAAATATTACTGTTTGACAGCTGTGGTATGTTCCTAGATGACTTAAAATCAGCTAAAGAAAGATTACACTACACTTAGAACAAGGTAAGACTAAAAAAAAAGGTCCCCCAAGTGCCTCAAACAGATTCCACTAAAACCCCCAACACCTTTGTTTCTATTAACAGCTCTGTGTTAAAGACAACTTAAAACATCTAAATACAAATCCCACCTGACAGTTTCCCTGCGAAATGGATCAGAAGTGATAATATTAAGCTTATCTGTTCAGATGAGGACATCTACAAAATCCCTCGAGTTATGTGTCACTATAATAAATAAATGAAAACGGAACTCAAACAAACAAACATACTTCAAAATGGGCTGAACGCTAATCCTGCCCTTCGAGACTCTGTAAAAGAAAGTAAAAAGGATTCCCTTTCGCTGGTAGCGTTGTGGTTGGTCAATCTGCTGTACCTGAATTAGCTCTTCAACCTGTGGGAGAGCTACTGCATGCTGTAATCTCGTTTGAAGATAAGATGAAACTTTAATCACCCCTGTAGGGGAAGTGGGCCATTGCAGCAGCAAAAAAAAATGGAAGGTACTAAATAATAAGACAAATAAAAAGGCCTGAGATAATATAAGAAAAAAAAATAATGTAATCAAAGGGAATGAAAATGTTTATCATCTCTTTTATTATCTGACTGTATGTTATTGACCCAAATTTGTGACCAGTGTGCCGTTCATTCTGTGTCGGGATGTGTTTGTACACACCAAGCGGGTTGCTTGACCGAGACGTTTGCTGCATTGCACCATGCACTTTGGAACAAAATGAAACCCGCAAATGTTCACAGTCTGTGGCTTTCTTATAAGACGTCATGGAAGTTCTACCTGCGTCAGTTGCGACCTGAGCTTCGACATCAATAGGCTGCAGCATGTTTCAATCTGTCCAACTGAATGCCTGCTGTAATGCTGCCATTAGGGATGATTTGAGTGCATACACTTTCCGGCGTAATATCATTACCATCCAAATTGAATACTTGTAGTGTCAAGCTTATATGCGCGGATCGTGCCAAATAATGATACAGACAATCTGACATTCTGATAGCTTTCCCTCATTCAGCAGGTCACAATATGAGATAGCGTAGCAGCCTCTGCACATTCAATTCCCCATCCCACTGAGGTGGCAAAGATGGAATATTTCATTAGAATCTGGGCTAAACAGAATCACTGCTCTAATACATCTGTGGGAGCAGGCAGGCTAAGCAGACTAAGCAGTTGTCTTGCTACTACCTAAAGCCACAGAGAGCAGTGGAAATGATTACTTGACTATCACATGGTCAAAATCCTGCTGATGTTATCTGTACCTAAAGTCTTTGACAACCCTCTGGAGATCATCAGCCTGGGTGACTGCACACCTTATTGTCAACTGTAGTGTCACACTCACTTTACAACATTTCATGGAATGGGGTGGTGGATAAAGAAAACATTAACTTCAAAAAGGAAGAGAAATAGCTGGTGGACAGAAGGTTTTTTTTTTTTAATATTTGGGATACCAGAGAATGATCCCTAATCTTAGCCTCAAACACTGAAACTTGCTCTCATGAGCAAAAAAAATATGCACAGAATTTTCCTTCGAATAAAAAACAGCTATAATCTCTTTTCCTCTGCCTTAGCTTTAGCATCCAAAAAGAGCCAATTACTTGCACAGCCCCTGTAATTAACACGAGGGAAAGGGAAGCCTAATGCTGCTACAACTAGAGAATTATGACAGAGAAGCTGTCTCTAATGAGACAGGCCTTGGGGATTTTCTTCTCTCTTCTCTGGCCTTACTGACTCCTCAGGTCTCTACAGTGGGTGATGGCACAATACCATAGCTGTCACTTTGAAGCCCATGATTAAAAAAACAAAAAAAACAAAAGTAGAAAACAGGTGGGAGGCAGTAATGCAAATATATAATTTTATGAAGTTAATTTACATGGAAGCAACTATTTAGAAAGAATGGTTTACAAAAAAAGGACAACATGTTTTCACAACAAACTGGTCCATGAATGTCATACGCCCAACATTTTTAATCTGCCAAATTCAATCAGACAAAACACAGACAAACACACACACACACACTATCTCAGAGGAATTAATGCTCAAGTAAGTTATTAAGTAGTAGTAGCAGTATGAAATATCACATATTAATAATAATAATAATATTTCCTTTCACTTATCCAATCCAGGGTCATGGGGAGGCTGGAGCTTATGCCAGGTGTCACAAGGTGATAGGCAGGATTCAGCCTGAACAATATTCAGTATCGGTCTTACTGAAAGACCTCGGCCACATCATTTTTGAGCCAGATAATTTTAGATAAAACATTTGTAATAAAGACATCTTTCCTTGAGATATATGTGAAAAAATAAACAGTAAATAAACTGACAGAAAAAGAAGTAGTACTGATATTAGCCAAGGGCAAAGTTGCTCTTTCAAATGCCAAATTACACATCAATGCTTCCTTCGTTCAACATTGATTTCACAGAAGTATATCTACTGTACATACTGATGGAAAACAAAGACTTTCTAATCAAGTTATACTTCCCCTAATTAGGACCCTCATAATGACTAAAATAATATGATCAAGATCCTTATATAGCTCTGTAATCAGACTACTAATGTCCCTTTTCATAACAAAATTACCAGAGCAAATATAAATATGGAATAAATGTTATTCCGACTGTGGTTATGTGTGTGCGGCTCTTTACAGAAGGCAGGGGTTTGTCTTATAGTTGGTCCAAGAAATGCCCTTTTGGCCACAAAGGCGCTGGCCACGAATATTAAGACCGTGGGTCGGTGTGTCCCCATGCTGCTCTCTAGACCAAATCAGTCTGCAGGCAGCGACCTGAAACACCAGTCAGAGAGGTGGAAGAAAGTTGACAGCAACTCAAACATCACACATGGCCAGTTATTGCTCTTTTGAGTTTTTAAAAGAATGAAGATTTTATGTTCAAGTTTAGAAAGTAAAATATTTTGGAGACCTGTCTCAGGACCCATCATTCAAGTGACAGCTAAAACTCAGAATCTGTCAGAATCTCAGTCTGACAAAGTATTATTTTATAAACAGCAAAACCCTGGAAACAAGTGATACAGGTACCAAGTCCCTGAGTTGGCTGAATAAGCCAGTTAACAACCACAATTTACACCAGACAAGAAACACAAAACATCAAAATCTGAAGACCTTTGCCGTTTATTTACAGTGAATATGTAAAAGTTCAACCAAGAGTGCCGCGTATTCACCCAACGCCAGAGTCAGTCTGCCTGTTCACTCTGTTTCTGTGATACAAAATCTCGCACAGTAATAGAAACGTTTATGAGCTCCAGTCACCACACTTGAACAAATTCGAAATTCCAAATTTGGTTAGAGCAACACTTATTAGCAGCTCTGTAATTTACTTGCACGTTACCTTGGGTATGTCAGTCAAAGTGGCAGCTCACAGCAATAGTCAGGGTGATAAACAGATGTCTAATGAGTGGAGGGTGTGGTGCCTCTGGAGTAGCGTCATTTAGACTATTTGAAGACAGCCACCTAATTAACAAGTAATGGATAAAATGCTATGGGTCAAACTGCGTTTAAATGCTTGAGCTGCCACAATGCAGCTCAACTGCAGCCAAAGTTTAAAAGGGTAGTACTCTCATACATATGTGGAATTTGTAGTTCTTAGCGTAAAGCTTCTTCTTTTTTTGAAATATACCATTACATATATATTATAAGAAGCCATCAAGCTCTTAGCTAAGACAAAGTCCCTGTTTCAATCAAGCTAGGAATGTTAACAAGTCAGTTGGAAAAAACTGTTTTAACTGACGGCGGTATCTTAATATGCTAATTTATGTTAGTCTAATTAGTTAGCCACAACTGATAAAATCTGATAATGACAGTTTTCATTTTAACCAGAAAAACATGGCTTGCTCATTTTTATGCTGGGAATTAAGGACCCATTGTTTCAGTGATAATAACAGTAATCAGAAGAGTGCAGGGACGTCGTCGTCTCCTTGTTATCAAACTGCGGAATTTTCTCATTTATCTCTCAGGTGTAGCACACACACTGTATTCTAGGTTTGACACAAAAATGTTATCGGAAACACACTTTAAGGAACCACAAGTGAGAATAAAATCCCTTTCTGCGTTTCACATTTCTATGCATATCAACACCCAAAAACCTTGCACATAATTCTGCTGGTTTGCTCTTTTTATTTATCACAGGTAGCAGAAGTTACATTCTACTTCTGATAAATACCATTTTCTCCCATCTGTTGCATCATAGTTTTTATAAAGTTTTTATATAGTTTTATATAGTTTTTATTATTGTCACAATAGGGCTGGATTCAAAACGATAGCCTGAGTTTTGCTGTTCCATGTACCTCTCTGGCGATAAGGCCAGCTCGATGGTGAACAACAGCTTGAGCTGTGCACCTGTCTGCGCTGCCCTGCCAAAAAATGCTAGGAGAAGGGTTTGGAAAAATATAGATGGGAGGATTGGTTGTGAGCATGTGGTGGTGAGATGAAAAACACAGCACTGTAAAAAAAAAAAAAGAAAAAAAAAAAAAAGAAAGAAAGAAAGAAAGAAAGAAAGAAAGAAAGAAAGAAAGTAAGAAAATGCTTTCTATATTTGCTGGTTCAACGAGTTCTTTCCACATGTGGGTAATAAGGATGGAGGTAATAACTGCAGTCAGTCGACAGGAGAGTAGGGAAAGTGCCCCAGATATGTGCTGATAAGAGTTCAGTCCCGAGGCACATTTGCCGTGATGGTGGTGCATAGTATTGTTCTTTTTAAATATCAGATGATGGTGTGAAATTTTGAAGCTAAGTAGAGAAGATGAAGTACATCTTTGCAGTGAAACTATTTAATAATACCAACTTTAACCTATTACTGTCTGCCTATTCTCTGATTCACAGAGCAAACTGCCACCTAACAATATATGCCCCGTATTTGATTGACTGAGCTAAATTTGCCATGTTGCGCTAAGGGCTGTGTGTTGACAGCACTCTGTGAATAAGACATACTTAGACTACTCCTTGTGGACACAATTAAGCGAGTTGAGGTTTTACTCTCTTACCCAACAGTTTCTATTATCTCCAGTGTCCAACTTAAAGAAGCAGTCATTTTCAATCATATTCCAGGAGCTTCCAGCAGGCTGTCATGGGAGCGATGTGCTGCAGTGGAAATATGCACCATTAAGATTGTGCCGCCGTACTGTTAATGCTTTCACTCCCATGTAAAATAATTTGTGCTTTGGAATAAGAAAAATGTGTAAATACTTTTTTGTGAAACCTCCTGAGAAGGATCAAGGTCTTCGTCATTCCCCCAAAGACACCAGATCATTACACCAAAGACAACTGAGGAAGCTCTCATTACAGCATCATGGTGAGGTGACCGCAGGCGGCACACCTGATGGATCTGTCTATTTGACACCACTTCTTCACTTCCAAGGGTAGGAGACAGCAGGAGTTTGATGATGAGGTGTGGTGGTGGTGAGGAGGTTTATGTGATGAAGGCCAATTAGAGAGCAAATCTCACACCTTTTCCCCTTTGCGTCTAAAAGCCACATCTGCCAGTGAGCAGAGAGTGCCGTGTCACGCTTGCCACCCGGCGCATCCACATCTGTGTCCTGCCCTGTCAGTCAACCCCCTCCCTCACCCTCAGCCCACACATGAAAACGCGCACACCTCTCTAACATATGGATTATACACTAAATTTTACACCTTGAAATCCTATTTCCAGTAAGCGGTGTACTTGGTGCTGACCCCGAGTTGCCAGGATTTTCTGACCTACAGTCTTCGCTTCGAGAAAGTGGTATGAAGTAGAGGGGAGTAGGACAGGAAGGGCACGGGAGGAAGGGAAAAGAAAGGGGGCTGAGGTATTAAGAGGAGTTGAGCCTCTGACGCAGATGGGGAGTGGAAACGGTTTCCATGGAAACCCGGCCCTGCCTCCAGTGAGTCAATGAGCAAGTGAGGAGAGGGAGAGCGGAGTAAATGGATGGATGAAAGAAAGTGAGCTTTTGACTAGAGGTATTTGTCTGATCTGCTTAACCTTCTTCACAAAGACAGACCAAATAATATGCAAACAAGCAAACAAGCACACGAGCAGCACATGTTCCTGTTTCTCATGACCAGGAAAAAAAAATTAATAAGTAAATAAAAACAAACAAAAAAACCCCACATAAACTGCTCTTCATGCATCTCGACACCGGGCCTCATCTCAGAGCTCCGCAGTAAGGAAGGCCTCTCTCAGTCTGAGCTCCTCACTCAGGCTCACACTTCTACGGTTTATTGGGTTTCTCACAGAGATGGTAAATAATGGATGGCAGGGCACTGGGGAGCTGTTAGACTTTTTTTTATTATTCTGATTATTGCCGTCATCTATCAGACATGAGGCTATTAACCAGAAACACAGACACGTGACTGGCTGCAAAAAAGGAGGCAGGGCCAATCATCGATACCCGGCTGTTTGATCTTATAAGTTGCATACTGGACTTGCAAATCTTTGCAATGAAATGCACACACACTGACGCACAGCAAAAAAAAAAATCCAAAACAAAACAACAACAACAGGACACAGGGAGAAAATAATGAGGGGACCAAGTAAATATAAAGACAGAGCAGCAGAGCAGCAGGAAAGGAAAGGAAAGCCGGAGAGAAAGTCATATTTCCTGCTATGCTGCAAGACTTCAGAATGATCAAACTGACAACTGTGGATAGACAGATGGACGTTGAGTATGTCTCTCTCTCTCTCATTAGTAAACACCATCCATATTGTGCACGGCTGCCCCAGCCATTAACGCAAAGTCAGTGTCCCTGTAGGCGTCAAACTCCCCATTAACTCACAGTATCAATCTCTACTTCCTGCTATTTAAGCATATGTTGTTTGCACATGCATGTAAAGGCCAAAGAAAACAAACACATTCACACATTAATGCAAGGACTCATAAGAGGCAACACAATGAAAATGCACTTGTGGGCATTAAAAAGACATGCGGGAGTATCCAATCACACCATTCATAAACTTTACGTTTCCATTAGCGGATGTTCGCTGAAATGTTCTTCCTTCAGAGGCCCACCTCTGCTATCAAATTGCTTATCGCACTCTTAGCAAGGTAGCCAAGCTGTTAGCAGTGAAAGCGGGATTCCCAAAAGGATAACAGTGTGGGGTTCGTTCAGCGACTATAATTGGGCAATATCTTCTGTAACAAGGGAAAAAAATTGTCCAGCAGCTGGGATATTAACATAGATTTCATGCTCACAGGTACACATGTCCCTTAGTTTGAATTGTGGATAATGCTGCAAATGCTGCTTAATGGCAGCTCTTGTATTTACAGGATTAGAGTCACAAAGCACCACACAGAACGACTGAGTTGTCGATTGATGTCAGCCCCATTTACAACAAACTTTTGGTGGTGCAGCTCAGCGGTAACGTCTTGCATTGGTCTCGTCTGTTCAGTGTTTCAAACATTAGCATAAAATAAAACAACGTTGTAAATATGTTGCTTTTATGTTCAAAATAGTTACATTTGAAAGCATAATACAATACAAATTATCTTAAGATAATGCCATAATTACTAAAATACATTACATTAATGTGTTCTGTAACCACAGTAATGTAAGTCTGTGGTTGGGTTATTTTGCAATCACAGAGCAATGTTGTCACAATGTTACCAGTCGGTAATGTTGCAGCTTACAGCATTCTTACCTAACAGGTAGTGTGTTTGCATCGTGTTGATTTAAACTGTTTAATACAATTTAATACAGCTTTAAGTGTACACGTGAGAAGTGGAATGAAAATCATACATGATTCCAAACATTTTTTACAAATAAATAACTGAAAAGTGGGGTGTGCGTAATTATTCAGCCCCCTTTGGTTTGAGTGTAGTCAGTTGCCCATAGACATTGCCTGATGAGTGCTAATGACTAAATAGAGTGCACCTGTGTGTAATCTAATGTCAGTGCAAATACAGCTGCTCTGTGACGGCCTCAGAGGTTGTCTAAGAGAATATTGGGAGCAACAACACCATGAAGTCCAAAGAACACACCAGACAGGTCAGGGAGAAAGTTATTGAGAAATTTAAAGCAGGCTTAGGCTACAAAAAGATTTCCCAAGCCGTGAACATCCCACGGAGCACTGTTCAAGCGATCATTCAGAAATGGAAGGAGTATGGCACAACTGTAAACCTACCAAGACAAGGCCGTCCACCTAAACTCACAGACCGAACAAGGAGAGCGCTGATCAGAAATGCAGCCAAGAGGCCCACAGTGACTCTGGACGAGCTGCAGAGATCTACAGCTCAGGTGGGGGAATCTGTCCATAGGACAACTATTAGTCGTGCACTGCACAAAGTTGGCCTTTATGGAAG
>VURO01022781.1:0-21467 GCA_015108175.1 Pelvicachromis taeniatus
ACACAGTTCATTAGTCAGCTGGCCAGGCACACCTGTTCACCACGCACCTCCGGTACCGCAGCAGGCCAAAGACCACACCTCCGCCACGCAGCTGATTGCACCTCAGCTGTCATAATTATCCCGTTATCACCAGAAAACGGTTTTGTTTTCTCGCGATAACGAGATAAATAACTCGTTATCACGAGAAAACGGTTTTGTTTTCGCGTGATAACGCGATAAAAATATTATTAACGGATACGGCCATTCTCGGCTTCCGTAGTTTTCTCGTGATAACGAGATAAAAATATAATTAACGGATACGGCCGTTCTCGGCTTCCGTAGTTCCGTGATGTCACCTGACTTCCTATTTTATGTTCTTCCTTTTATTCTTTAAAAAAAGAGAGGGTGTAAAAGCTATTAAATCTTTATTAGAGCCACTAAATGCAAGTGAACACAAAAAAAAGGAAGACAGCTGTGTGGGTTTTTCACACCTCTGTGAAACACATGAACACCTTTTGTTGTAACCTAGTAGATTTCTTCTTTCTAAAAAAGACCAAAATAGAATCAGAGAATAAGAACAAGATGAAGAGCCTCCTCAGTTCTCACAAAAAAGACTCCCCTCTTACAAAACCCCATTCCCTTACCCAACCCAAACACACCACCCACACACACACAATTTGTGTGAACCAGCCACTCTGAAGAACTTCAGTGTTATGACATGAATTAGGCTCGTGAATACTCATCAAGTTTACGATAACACATTTTTGTGTCTTTGACATTCAGCTTCCACTCTCCCCATGCATTACTGTCCAGGCTATAAAAGCCTTCCCTCCTTTAATTTCATTATCATCTCTCAATTTCTCAAGCATGCTCTTTCGTCTGCCCCCCCCGAATGGCAAGAATGGGTGGAATAATCAATACCAACCTTTGAAATAGCCTGTAGGAGATGGGATGCAAGCATTTGGACTCGTATTTGATTGATTTTGGACCGCCCTCTGAGAGTGTTATCATCATGAAGCCAAAGCCATCTACTTCACAGAAAACTCCATAAACATCAGCACAAAAGCACACTCGTGCAAGTGAAATCAAAGGGCACTACACACAAAAACCCATGGATAGTATACAAGAAAAATGTCATACCATTATCACTGCTGAGCTATAAAATTGAACGCAGATACTGTATGTAGACCAGAGACAGGCTTCACATCACTTCATAACTGACTATGAATAGAGGAGCTGTTATTTTGATTCTGTGTGCGTCATTTATATCATATAATTTCTAAAGTCATCAAGTTTCTTTCCTCTTCAAGCTGTGTTTTTCACACACATTGAAGGAGGAGATGGCCTCATTAATCTTCTATGCATTGTATAGACCTATCCTGTCACACCTCTGCCACTGTGGTTTGTGACACCGCTTCGCTCATTAAATCATATGACAGGATGAGGTCAGCCGGGAGGTAAGGTCTCTCAAGCTGTGTGAGAGCAGATAAAGCCAGCAGTGTGAGCCTTTGTTAGGGAGCTCTACAACAAATGTACTGCAGGTGGGAGCTGTGGTGACTCATGAGGTAAATTCCAGTTAGTGAGAATTTGGCATCAAAATCTAATAACAGTCTCTGTTTTTTTCTCTCTGAGGTCAAAACACAGGGAGAAACGGATATCTGCTGCACTTGGGCTGTCATGTGATTTGCAACCTCTCTAGCCTGACTGCCTTTCTAGGGCTTGTTACTGTAGGTGGCACCTTGCATAACCCCAATCATCCCATGCTTGTCATGCTGCGATTATTTTCAGTTGTGGAGGCTTCGACACTTATTGTGGTGGTTCAGCTTAAAATAAAAGCAACCTACAGGGAACAGTGCAAGCACTCTGCCTGAACCCTCACTCTCTTTCGGCACAAAAGTGTGTTTGAAGACAGTGAGATGTCTACCAGAAAATTGCAAGGGAAAAAATAGGAGGCATTACGGCCTCGGGAATGGAGCTCTCCATCAATAATGCAGTGGAAGCAGCACTTAATGCCCCCTTTAATTCAACAGGTCTGCAGACAACGACACAGTTATTCTTCCTCAAGTGCAGATGCTCGATGAGCGGCAGCTACCTTAGGCTTTATGGCTTTGTGTGGTTTCACTGCCAGGTCTTTCCCCTGACCTCAATTGCAATTGTAGAGCCTTTGATGGGTTTTCATCAGTGGCTCCTGCTAATGGAGTTTCCAACTTCACTAACTCTCTCAGATCCCGATAGTGCACTGCTGCAACAACAAAGGAATAATGTCCACATAAAGTCAAAATATATGAGCTTAATTTAAAGTGAACAATGTGTGTACACCTTTTAGAAACACAAACAGGGCAGTGTCAAATCCCAGTGTTACACAGCTTTATCGCCTAGGTCAGTTCTGAAAGAAGCAAAGCTATCTTCTAGATGGCAAGTGTATCAAAAGTGTTTTGCTTTGAGGTTTTGGCTTTTTAGAGATTACTGAAACTTTACTGAACAAAAATTAATTACAAGCTGGTTTTTAACTACTTCAAAGAGAAATGAAAGCCACACATTTATAAACTCTGACTCGAGCTTTTTTTTTCTCAGGAGATTCAGATTCTTCCTTTTAGGGGTGTCATTATGTTCATTTCTACTTCAGTGTTTTTGTTATTGGAAATTGATGGAGTAGCTTCACAGTTCTTTTTACCCATTTTCATACTGTCTGATTTATTGTCTGAAATAAGCCATTCTAGTTTCTCTCCCTTTTTTAAAACTTTATTCTCATTGGCTGCCCTCGAAGCACAAGGTTTAATGACAGGTAGGTGAGGGTGCTGTGTGCATGTCCATATTATGGATGTTTGCACCGACGGTCGTCACATAGAGCCAAGAACAGAAAAATTGTTTGACTAGAAGAGTTGAGCAGTGCGGCCTGAGCTTCAGGCTCATAGCGATTGCTTAGCACATCATCATATGCTGGTCTTAAATTAAATTTTTCCTTACAAATAAAAGTATTGCATTCAAAATCTTCCTTATATGAAGTGTTCAGTATTACTGACAAATGTTTATTCAGAAAAAGTGCCAGTTCTGCTGAAAAAAACTGTAAAATTTCATTTTCAAGAGCGTCCTGGCCAATAATAAGGACAGCAGTACAATCATAAGTTGCATGAAGTAACTGCATCCATGTCATTTCAAATTTCCTTCGATTCATGATGTGAGACCAGTTTCTTGAGTTGTGGTTGTAGCTGACTTCAGTAGGCAGGAGCTGCAAATTTGAACACACTTTTTCCATATTCAGTATGAACTTTTGGGAAAGACAGAAAGAATGAATCCTGATACCTGAGACAATAACTTTTTGGATTAATGTAATATTTGAATGTAAGGTTGTAAATAAGATGAGACCAAACCAAAAATAGCCTCAAAAAGATGAATACACTAGTGGTTGAGTCTATGACATGACAACAAAGACCAACCAAACCACAAGATACGTATAAATACTTTAAAATTTGTAATGGATCTTACTGGTCCATGACAGACAGAATCCAACATATGTAACTATTCTGAGGATGCATGTATATAAATCACATCAACATAATCAAGTACAGACATAAAAGTAGAAACAACAAGTCTCTTTTTTGCCTCAAATTACAAAAAGAAAAAAAATATTAATGTTTATGTACTGGAAATACTCAGCAACAGAAACTGCAAACAACTCACAAGAGTCTGAAACAGATTAACTGCATTTATGTAATCATTAGATATTATTAGTCTGTGGCTCTCTTCCACAGCGTGTCTTTGACTTGTCTTCCTCACCACCCGAACCAGTCACAGCAGATGGCTGCCCCTCCCTCCCTAAGCCTGGTTCTGCTGGAAGTTTCTTCCTGTTTAAAGGGACTGTTGTATTATTATTGTCTGTGTTGCTGTGCAGTGTCTACCTTACAATATAAGTGCCGCGAGGCAACTGTTGTTGGGAATTGGTGTCATATAAATAAACTTGAACTCAACTCAATTTCAACTGCATTGTGTATCATTTAACATAAAAGTGTAGTTTGTAAAGTAGCTAACTGCAGCTGTGAAGCAGATGTGGAGGAGCAGAAATACAGTATTCTTCAGAAATGATACGAAGGAGGAGGTAAAAGTATAAAAAAGTGAAAATCTTTGACTAGCTTTAGCTGTCAAATAAAGCTGCACTAAAATAAAATGTAAAATTAAATTAAAATATTATTACACTTTAAAATTTGCATAGGAATATTATATTGCAGTTGTAATTTTTGTCTTCCCCTCTCTTCCTGTGATAAGCATGAGTGAGCCAGTACCTGAGTAAAATACAGCAGCTGTGTTTTCCTTCAGTTCCTCCTTATTCAAAGCAAAACATTAGACAAGACAAGATGAAAACCTTGCTTAAATGAATATTTTTGTAGTCTGGATGTGATTGAAAAGCATTTATTTTGCATTGTCACAAAATGAAATATGAACAGTAGATGTCTAATATTTCTTAGTCCTGTTTTGTGTCCTCACGATCTGCATATCAGCTGTCTACTTTCACCAGAGTTTGAAAATGGGACCAGTGTCTGCACTATCACCACGTACACACTCACAGGCAAACACTCAGAAAGCTAGAGTAATCATGGAGAGAAATTCTCCCGTCATTTCACTGCTTCCCTCGGATTGTGAGCAGTCTGCCTCAGCGGCCTCTGTCAGAGAAATAGTGGGTCATTCATCAGGAGAGAGATTAAATCTTCATCCACTGCTACTGGATGTTGGAAGTACTTTATCTTTAGAAGAGAAAATAAAAGTAGAGGGAAAAAGTCCATTCTTTGAGGAAAACAAAATTGTTTAATTTCCTGTTATCACTCGCCACCATCTGCTGGCGTGGACAGTTAGCACCTAAACAGCTGCTGTTGAAAAAGCAAGTCAAAAAAGGTGATAAACAGATGATATGCTAACATACATATATAGGTTTAAGGCTGAGTCACTTATAACATGCAAGACATGAACATTCTCATCTGTTTTAGAGGCTCATAGACGCAACAAATGAAAATTTCCTGTTTACCGCTTCGACATCACCATAATCCTAGGCTGGCTAAACTGATTTCATACGGTAGTTCTTTAGCTCCATCTGTTGGAGGACTTATCACAGTGTAAGCATCTCTCTATGTCTACTGAAGTTTATTTAAAAGCACTTATAGCAAAAGTGCTATACTCGTTTACGTAGACCACAGAGAAGATTAATGGATGTAGTGATGGAGGACATGCAAAGGGTTAGTGTGACAGAGCAGGATGCAAAGGATGGGGTGACAGAGCCATGCTTACCACTGCGTAGCATCCCCTCTTCTTTTCACAACAGCCTGGGGTCTGAGGGATCTTATAATGTGACAAATGTTTTCAGTTGGAGAAACATCTGAGAAACGTTGAGACTTAAACCAATGTTTCTTATATCTGGGGGTAGAGAGGTCCACAGCCTGGGAGCAGAGCAGCTAAAAGCTTCCCATGATGCTGAGGTGGAAATAAGGCACAGCAAGCTGGATAGAAGAAGAAGATCGAAGTGAGTGGGCAGAAGAGGTAGTGCTTAACAGGTCAGAAAGGTAAGGAGGTGGAAGGTTATGAATTGTCTTGAAGGTGAGCAGAAGAAGTTTGTATATTTAACTGGGAGCCAGTGACGTTCCAGAAGATGCATGCATGTTCAGACCATCAGAGATGGAAGCTTTTTAACTGAGCGAGCCGAATGGTCCCTCTGCTCAAGAGCATGGCATTCATGTTTGCAAAAAGAATTTCAAATTTCAATTAGTCTGAACACAGTTTTCCATTTCATGTATTTCTAATTATTTAAATATATTAAATATCAATTATTTTAAATGAGCTTTGACCCAGAGACAATTTATGGATGATTGTTTGCACGATAGAGCTTTATCCTGGATTTATGGATGAACTGTGTACATAAACAAGGATTTCTGAAAGAGTTCCTGAACCCAGTGATTCCCATGACATAATCGGGCTGGTTTTTAACACAGTATTGCCTGAAGACACAAAGATCACAGGGATCATTTATTGATCTTCAGCCTTGCCTTACGCACAGAGATTTCTCCAGATTCTCCGAAACTTTGGATGATATTATGTAAAGTAGATGCTAAGATATGCCAAGTCTTAAAAATGTTATGTTGAAGAACATTATTCTGAAAGTGTTTCAAAGTTTGTAGATGCAGGTGAACCCTGGCCCGTCTTTTCTTTTGAGTAGGCATGGGCAGCGCATCTCTAACATGCTTTTTTCCCTACCCAGTCTGTTATTGATCAAATGAACCTGACTAGCTGCAAACTGTTCCTTCACCTGCTTTTCTTTTTTTAGTACCGCTTATTTTTCCAGCCTTTTGTCGTCTCCACCCAACTTTTTTGAGATGTGTTGCTGCTCTCAAATTCAAGCTGAGTAAATATATTTCAGGAAATATTAGACATTTTCCTGTTTTTTATGTTCTATTCTGAATAAAATATGGGTTTATGATGTTTGGAAGTCATTGAATTCTCCTCTTATCTATATTTCACACAATGTCCCCTTTTTTTCCTCTTATTTTTCTTCTTATTTTTAGTTAGTATGTGTTGTTTGCTTACTTTTAAAGTCAGTTTTCTTCCATACTTTGTTTCAGTTTGACTTCTGTGTGATTGTCCTGATGGTTTTCACCTCCTGTGTCTGAATCGGCTATTTTGTATATATAGTCTATTTTTCCCAGTGTCCTCTGTCAATGCATCAGCTATGTTCCCCTCTCATGCAGCTCAACTCATTACTGTGGTTTCCTCAGATTTGTTTGTTACTTCCTTGTTTGTTTAGTTTCTTTTCATTGTTTGTTTGTTTTTGCTTTTTGTATTTTGGGCGGTATCAGTGAGCCAAAAGAATGACTTGCTTTCCTTTCACTCATGGTTCAGCTGCGACGTGCTGCAAATAACATGTTGCACTAGAAACAAAAAGGCAGATATGGGAACACGGATTAAGCTCTGTGTGTGTGTGTGTGTGTGTGTGTTCAGAACAAAGTTAGAAAGTGAGTAAAACAGGACTGAAGCTGACAATTGAAATTGATGTTTTTCTTACCTGGAAAGAGTGACTTGTAAGAGCGAAAACAATCAGTAGTGCAGCATTTAGATGAACGCCTGTCCTACAGCACTATTATCTGAAAGATAGACTGTGTCTCAACAATTATATAACTCAATTATGGACTGCTCTTCATCTACAATAAGAGCTGCCATTCTTTGAAACTCTTGCCTATTGCTAAACTCCAACTGCTTTGTGTTCTGCTTTACCATGACAAAGTTACAGATAACTATTTAGCAGTAACTTCTTGACAGATTTTAAGTAATTATTTAGAACAACATTTCGATTACCAAACTAATAAAAAATCGTAGAGGATGGCAAACACCAGATTTCAATGCTTTTTTAATGTAATCACCCTCCTCAAATCAGTGAATTTATAACCTGTAACCATGAAAAAACAGAACATCTTTCTTGCTATCATTTGTAATTAAAGGCACCCGTAAATATTAAAAATACTATTAAGTCAATTTTAAATAGGCTTGACAGTCAAAGTTAAACAGCTGTTTAGTTTTAAGCAACACTTTTTAAAGGACTGAAAAACTATTGCGCTACCAAAGAATGATGAATAATGAGGAATACATGTGTTTGATATTATATCTGTTCAACTAGAAAGACTGAATTGGTTTCAAAGTTTAAATAAACAATGATACCAAAACATATATATATGAGTTGGGTAGAGAGTTTCCATCAGTCCAGTTTTTGATTTTGTTTCCATTAGTTCATCTCACCAACACTTAGGGAAATGCTACAGTCTTCTTCCTCTCTTGTTTATTTTAGACTAGGCGGCCACCAGAGGTGGCAAAAGTACAGACTTTTTGTACTTAAGTGGAAATGCAGATACCTGTTTTAAAAATACTCCAGTAAAAGCTGAAGTACAGAAGAAACTTCTTTACTCAAGAAACAGGAAAAAGTACAGGCTCTGAAATGTACTCAAAGTAAGAAAGTAAAAAGTAAGAAGCACAACTCACAGTCATTTCTAAAATGAGCTTCAGTAGGTTTTCTTAATGTGCAGAATGTGATCAGATGACCTGCTGTGGATTTACACAACTGAATTTAACAAGATGTATGAAGTTTCACAAGCTGTCATGGCTGATGTCCATTCCCTACACTGAGACTATGCTGTTTATTCTGCCGTTATAGTAGACAGTACACAGTTGGTTTAAAGGTGGAATTCAGTGGATTCATCTAAGCATTATCAGCTTAAATGCAAATTCATTTGCTACGCTTGAACTCTGACCATGTGCACCACAGTGTCACACACAAAGCTTTACTGTGAATTCAGCACTTCAAGCTAACCTATTTATCCTGCACAAAACTACCAGTATTTTCATGGAACATTTTAATAACACAAAGTTAGTTTGTTTTGCAGGAGGTTTCACAGTATAAAAATAGATCATTTATCAAAACACACCACATACAAATTCAATACATGATTCAAATTATTATCATTACATGTAATCTTTAAATCTGCAGTTTATCCCGCGCCACTGAGGAGTCCTTACCTTTAAATCTAACCTCTTTTCTCTCTCTCCTGTTTTTATCTTTCTCTATCTCTGAGTGAAGTTAGCGCTCTTTCTTTTCTCTCCCTGTGAAATACAGCAGGCAATATAGCGAGCAACACACTGTACGATAAATTGTACTGTTTGTGTGTTTGCTGATGTTTGTCGAGCTGATAGAAACACTGAATTTGAAATTACCTGCCAATTTGAAAAAAGTCAATTCCTTCATGCTTCTTCCTCTTGTATACCGCAACCACAACTTATGGACATCTGTGCTCCTTTCAGCACACTATAAAAAATAAGTACTCAAGTAAAGTACACAAAATTCAACTTAAGTACAGTAACTAAGTATTTGTACTTCGTTACTTCCCACCCCTGGCAGCCACCACACTTTCTTCTTCCTGTCATTCTGGCAAGTTCAACTTCAGTTCATCATTTCAAATATTTCTTTTTGTGCAAAATCTTTTAGATGTTTTCAAGCAAACACAGAAATAGTTCTGCATTCATCCATGTTAGCTATCCTCTGTGTCTTCAGTGGAATACAAAGAGAAAAGGGGAAATCATCATAGCGTCAGTTGCACTGCGAACAGTGGAACAAATTTGTGCAACAGGATCTTGCATAGACTGTTGATCAGTGTCTTGGACATATGGTTCGACACATTTAATGATCCTGTTGTGGGCGGCAGTGCATGTGTGACAACAGGTGAGTACAAAGAACACTGATCCACCTGAACAGAAAGTCTGCATGTTAGATAAAGCTAGACAACCAAGACAAACATGTTTTTTTCTGTGTGATGAATACATTTTTTTCACTTTTGTATTTTTTCCACACACCTGTTTTTTGTAATAATTTTTTTAATCTGATCACATGTTTTGCTCCTTAAACCACAGTGTAGCTCTGAAACATGAATTCTAAATGCGGTGCTTTCTTCGTCATCATCTTCTTCTTCTTCCAGCTGCTCCCTTTATGGGTGGCCACAGCAGATCATCTGTCTCTCCCCCTGCCCCTAGCATCCTCCTTTGTCCCACCAACACTCTGTTTCCTTCTCCATTACATCCATGAATATTGTCTGTAGACAGCTCAATGTTCAACATCCTTTGTCTAATATGTCCCTCCTCTGCACATGTCCACACCATCTCAGTCTTGCCTCTCTAACTTTGTCTCCGAACCACTCAATCTGAGCTGTCCCCCTGATGTGCTAATTGCTATCTTTTCCATAGTGGTCACTCCCCATGTAAATCTTAACATCTTCAGCTCTTCCACCTCTAGCTCAGTCTCCTTTCTTTTTCCTCACTGTCACTCTCTCTAAACCATGCAAAAACTAGTTTTTGTAAACTTTTCTTCTCACTCTTGCTGCTGTGACAAATCACCCCTGATACTCGTCAGGTATTTAAACTTGTCAGTATCTCTCCTTATTGCATCTTCACTGTTCCATCTGCCCACCTCTCATTGACATTCATATATTCTATCTTGTGTCTGCAGTTTTTCCTCTCCTCTCAAAAACACACCTCCACCTCTGTAGTTTCTCTTCCACCTTACTCTCATTACAAATCAGTGTCATCTGCAAATACCAAAGTCCATGGAGACTCCTGCCTGACCTCATCTGTCAGCCTGTCCATCACAAACAAGAAAGGGCTCAAAGTCAATTCTTGATGTAATCCCACTCGCACCTTAATGCGTCACTCGTACAGCACCACACACCTCACCACTGTCTCAGGGTAATCGTTTATGTCCTGAACTACCCTCACATATTTTTCTGCCACTCCTGACTTCCTCATATAGTACCACAGTTCCTCTCGTCATATGCTTTTTCTAGATCCACAAAGTCACAGTGAAACTCCTTCTGACCTTTTCTACACACCATCGACCCTACCTCAGCTGTAGTGCTCTTTCTCCACATCAAACCACACTGTTGCTCGCTGATTTCCCATATTATATGGTGTGGCTCATCAGTTTTATCCCTCTGTAGTTTCTCTGTAGTAGCTACAGCTCTACCTTTGTTCACCTTTGTTCTTAAAAATCAGTACCAGCACGCTTCACTTCTATTCTACAGCAATCCTATCACTCTCTAAGATTGTGTTAAACAATCTGGTTAAGAGGTTCACGGCTCTCTCTTCTAAACACACCTAAACGCTTCTAAACGCTTTACACACCATTTGGACCAGGCACCTTTCCACTCTTTATCCCCTTCATAGTTTCCCTCACTCCCTCTTTACTAATCCTCTGCACTTCCTGATTAATGAATTTTCTTCCATTTGTACCTTCTTTGTGGTGGCTGTAGCTCAGAAGGTCGGTGGTTCAATCCCAGGCTCCTCCAGTCTGCATGCCAAATATCCTTGGGCAAGATACTAACCCCATGTTTGCCTACTGGTGATGGTCAGAGGGCCCAGTGGCGCCAGTGTCCGGCAGCCTCGCCTCTGTCAGTGCGCCCCAGGGCAGCTGTGGCTACAATGTAGCTTGCCATCACCAGTGTGTGAATGTGTGTGTGAATGACTGAATGTAGTGTAAAGCGCTTTGGGGTCCTTGGGGACTAAGTAAAGCGCTATACAAATGCTGCATTTGCCATTTACCATTTCTTTATAAGATATAGCCCACCTGTGTGCACCTTCTTTCACTCTTATAGGTCATCCTTGGTTCCCTGTGCTTCTTCAAGTATGTGTTCATCACAACCATTTCCACCACTACCCTCTGTCCTTCTGCATTTCTCTCCTTAACATCATCATCATCATTCATTTGTCTTCTTGTCTATGCCATTGTAGAACCACTGAATCCACCTTCAGCACTCCTGGCCTTACTTCCTTCAAATTTGGTCTCCTGCAGAGACAATATATCTACCTTCCATGCTTCCATCATATCAACCAGCTTTCTCCTTTTACAAATCATAGTCCCTACATTTAAAGCCCTTAATTTCACTTCCGCACTCCTGCCTTAACTTTCCTCTCACTGCCTCCAAACACACCTTGCCCTCTCTCTTCATCTTTTGTCTTTGATCAACAATAGCAGTTTTCACCTGCACCCTGTTGGCCAACAGCACTGGACAGAGCTGTTGTTAATCGAGATCCTGGTTGATTCAGTATGGAAATAAAATCTGCATCCTGATTTTGCAAAGATTTTATGCAATATGTCCTTCCTGATGCAATCCTCCCTGTTTATCTGGGCTTGGGACTAGAGGTACACCGGCTTGTGCTTATACATGATCTGTGGTGCAGTGTTTTAACTCATGGAGTGTTTGTCAGTGAACTCTAGTACTCTTTTATTTAGAATAAAATGTAGAGATATTCTATGTAGAGCTGTCAGAGTTTATCTTATTTATATAAATTGTTTAATCTGTTATAATCCACTAGAATTATATTTATCTGTTGAATACATTTATCTCAAAATACTTAAAAGCTAAAATGAGTCTTTATTTATCATCTTTTCAACTTTTTTGTTTGAGGATGCAGCCAAATGCCTAGAAATACCTAAAAGGTTTTGAGTGTCTGTAAATGTATGTATTCACAGACGCTGTTATGAGAGGTCGGGGGACCAGGCAAACCTAATCCTCTTATTGTCTGAGGTGTTGAAAGTGCTAGGATCGCCCTGGGTGAAGGTTCAGTTATGCCTAAATGTAACCGCACCTGAGTCTTAAGCTTTTACGCCTGCAGACCTGATGATTTATTAGAAAGTAAAATAAAAAATAATTGCCCTCAATCAGCTAAGCCATTTTTCACAATCTGGCAACTGAAATGTTGTTTTAATAAATAGATTAAGACTATAAAGTAGGTTATTGCAAATCACAGTACCCTTTAATGTCACAACTTATGAAAGCTTGCCTTTTCAAAAACCGATATACAGATTTTTCATTTAAAAAAGCTTGAAGGTGAACGGATTACATTTAGTCCTTTGGAGGGCTCTAGATGACCATGTGAGACGTCATATATATCATATTACATATTAGTATCTCCTAATTTGTCGTTGACTTGTGATTTCTGTTTTTGGTTGTTTTTGTCGGGGTTGTTTTTCCTTTGAGGAGGAGGAGGGGGTATGTGCAAGGAGCAAGACATTTCCACGGCTGACTGGCTGCACATCCCTGTGAAGCCCTGCCTTCTGAGATGAGATAGCCTCCTGCTGGATTACAGCCTGCGCTCAGCCAGTGAGGGCTTTATTCTGTTTGAATGAGGAAAACATCGCGTTTGCCTTTCTGAAAACTGTTTCATGGGGCCAAGGAGGAAAAAAAATCGCTTCCTGAAATGATTCTCGTCCCTAGCTATGTATTGCTGTTGTTTTCTCCCGTCTCTAACAACATAATATCGCATCGCGTTTAATTTTCCGTCCGGATCTTTTACCCCACTGTCGGTGCCGATGATGATCAGCAAAGTTAAAAACGCCATGTCCAACCTGGTCGGAGGGATGATGCCGCATGGACACCACCACCATAACCATCACTCTGGTGGACAGACCTGCGGTACGGACAGCCTGCCGCCTCGTTTCCCCTACGGCCGGCCGGATTTCTTGGACCTCACCCCGGAGCTCCTGCAGTACTCCACCGAGCACGCATCGCGGCCGGTGCTCACGTTAAAGAGAGGCAGCAGGCTTCCCTGGCAGACTGGATACGCAGAGTGAGTTGATCAGTGATTTCAGTGACATATTAATTAATCTGAAAATCATTCAATTGTATCAGTAGAAATTTTGCAAAGGGCCCAAATGAGTGGCAGGCCTGATAACTGTTATTTATTTATTTATTTATTTTTATTACTGCTGCAGTTTCGAGTGCACTGCAGCAGCCAAATGATGGCCAATATGGCCTTTTGCTATTGAACTGTTTCCATTCAGTGTTCCTCCCCCGAGCTGCTGATAAACAATGAAAATTTGGAGCAGGAGTGCTGTAATTAGATAAAAGGCTTTCCTAACGTGAAAGACTGTCAGGTTTGAATACAGGCTCCACCTCAGTTAAATTTTGACTTACTGAGGCCATACAGAAGTGAAAGCAGGAAATGTGTACCTACTCATGTTACTAAAAGAACCAGTCTGGGGGGTTGCATTTGCAATGTTCCTGATAAACAGATAACTAGGTAGCAAAATGCCATGTGGGTTTACTTATCTTTGTGGCTAAATGAAGCACAGGCTCTTCACATTTATCAGTCCGACTGCACAACCCCTGTCCTTGTTTTTACTATGATGCTGTCGTATTCTTTAGAAACCTCTCATATAGAACATTTTCAGTCTCATTTCATTTATACTTCTAAACAAAATGTGTTCTTCAGAAGATCAGAAGATTTTTGCTGAGGAAAACACTTTCAGATGTTCCCCTCCTCCAGAAGTGGGTGGTTATGAAGCACTGAATAAATACAGTCTAACAGTATGTGGGATATACCGTCCATGCCTGTCCTCCTTGACCCAATGTGAAAACAAACAAAAAAATATAAATGACTCATGTGGAAAGTCTCAGATGTGAAATTTCAACACCAAACGTTTCAGAAGAATGAATAAGTGCGGTCAGATATGAGGACGTAACGCAAGTATTGATTATGTTCTGTGGAAAATTGCATCATCTCTGTAATTCATCTGAATTCTTCAGCAGATTACTTTAACATGAGTCACTTAAGTTGTAATCACAGCATTAGCCGTGCTGCTTACAACACAACGTAATCGGCTGATCTGATCACACGTCAGCTGTCAGCTCATTTCATACAGAGGTTAAAACCCCAAACAATCTGAGCCATCCGTGTTACATCAGCACACTGAGACCAGACAAAACTCAACATCAGTCCAAGACAAACAACTCTAAAATGGAAGCAATTAACAACAGAGCTGCAAACCTTGTCTACTCTCAACCATGACACACTGATGCCAAAGTACAGCTGCTGTCAGGTTCTAAATTTATGTGACTGCATGGCTATTTTTGTGTGGGATCACTTTCATTGATTAAGCAGTCATTTATTCGCCCACGCAGCAATGTAGAATTGATAAGAGCCTTTCGAATGATCGTTTGTTTAGGGCATCTCTGAGCTCCGTCCATTATGTCCAGTGATCTTTACTCCCCTTTATCTGAGCAGGAACAATGGCGGCCCAAATAACACAGATGGATGCTGTGTTGCATCTTCTCCGTTTTGATAACACCTAATTAATGTGTCTTGGGCATGCGGGTGGTAATACGGATTCATGGTCATTCTTGGAAGGTTTTCCCGTGGTTTGCTCCTGTTATAGCATTGCAGCCAGAAGATGTGGAATACTACTTTCTCGCAAACTGGATGGACTCATGTGGTATAACTGGATAAGAATCCTGAACCTAAAATCTGTGCACAGTGTAGGATGCTTGAGATAATGAATCTAATTGCTGCTATGGTGTTGGTGTACAACATTGTGTCAGCATAAATAAGTCAGTGGATAAATGGGTATTTAATACAGTTTAGTTTAATATGGAGGCACTCTACCAGGTCCTGCCACTGGTATCACGTAAGACAGTTTGAGGAAACAAGGACTCACGATTGAAAAAGCATTGCATGTGACATATTTATTCCATATAAGATGATTAATAATTAATGAAAAACAGATGTTAGAAGAGCAAAGAGTAAAGAAGGATGAAAGATTAAAGGGCTTTTATGCTCCTGAGTAAGAGAGAATACATGTATAATGTTCAGTTTACTGTCAGTGTGTGTAAAGTGTGGGCCATTGTACGTAAAATTGTTACAAGCTAAAATAAAAAGCTGTTTCTAACTTCTCCTTTTTTTCCCCCCATTTCATTTCATTAGAAATTGAATATTTTTGTGTTTTAGGCTGTTGTCAGATCTTGCATAGACAAAAGAAATATACCTTAGTGGAGTAAATAAACCTCAGATGAATAGAGTTACACCCATGTTGTTGTGTATTTCTAAACCTATTGTTCAAACGATCATTCTTTTAGTGACTCTATTTTGCGCACTGCTCCTGAACTAATGGTGGGGCACAGTTCACAAGTTGAAATATGTTTTAATGATAATATCTTTAGTAGTATACAGCTCACATAAAGGGTTTTTTTTCCACAGGGGAATTGTTTTTGTCAGTCATTGCCTGTCAGCTTTCGTTTCTTCCTAGCACTCTGGGCCTTACAAACGTGATGGGAAGCTTCCCCTCCCTGAATAGGAATTCAGAATATAGTTAGTCTGATTTTTTCTTTTTTCTTTTTTTTAAGTTCCTCATGAAGACTTTATTTTGACACTGCGGAAGATTTTATGTAACCAGGCCTGCAATGTTTGTCAGTCTGCCAACTTCCACTTGAGGTAGCTTCAATCAGCAGCAACCAGAGATTTATCTTTTTCACATTTAATTTGTAAAAGTCCTCTCAGATAACCCACTGTTACTCAGAAACATGCCTGTGTCACAAGCACATAGCACACCCAAAACAGGCTGGATGATAAAACAAGGACGTACAGTTTCCAGTTTTACTGGAAGCTGAATTGACACCAACTATGCATAAAGAATCTTTAACAACAGGGAAACATACAAACACCCTTTTAAAGGATCACAGGCTTGTTTCAGAAGTGTTTCCACTCACTAGATTATATGCATCGCTGATCTCTCGCTGATTGAACCGCAAAACTGTTTCTGTCTCTCTAAAGCTGCCTTTCCTCAGCAAGAGATTATGAAGTGAATTCATAGTATTTCGCATAGAGTTTAATGTTTTACTTGCAGAATTTGGCGTTTGTTTCAAAGATGATGTTTACACAGAGACATTTTTGTCAAGTAACCCGAAATAGAGAATTCACTGGAACTCACTGCTTCCTCTTCTTAAACTTTCCTTGCATAATAGAATAAGAATGCTCAAACAGAGAAGCACTGTTTTGCCAGACACGACAGCTATGGTTTTCAGTCACAGGTTGTGAAAGCATATGACCGAAAGACAAATATGTGAAAGAGTTAAGTCACGTCACAGCAAGGCTGTGTTTCAGAATGGCAGCCTCCCACGCCAGCAATCAGCATGTTCAATAATAGCTTATGGGGTTCATGTGACTGCTTTCTAAACAGAATTATTGCTGATTCTTGATTGTCGGTGTAGGAGTTTGTCACATGGGAAAAGTAAACACTCACACGTTTCAGCCAAGCATGCTGCAAGCCTCCAAAATCTTATGGAACCAGCACTTTAAAGGTGCACTGTGGAATTTTCTCAAGTACAAAGCTTATGTTTACATTTAGCCTTTCTTTCTAAAAACATACACTATGCATCCATTAACCCTTTCATGCATAAATTACAACAACCTCAATCAGGATTTAAAAAATTTTTGTTCAACTATTTTTATTAATCTTTAGGCATGAAAAAAAGATTTTTTTGAACTTCATATTTTTAAACATTGTACTTTTCAAAGAGTGTTTTAAATGTCCACTGAGGTTGACAACAAATGTTTTGACTCATGAATTTGGTATGGAGTGACACATCAGTGTCTAATGTAGTGGTTTATGTGCAAGTATACCATCAACACGGACACAAATACAAGAAAACAGCCTTTGAATAGCTGTCCACTGTAGTGACCACTACACGTAAAAGGCTTAAGTTATGAAAAGATACACATTTTTCCTTCACACAGAGACCTTGTTTTCAACCCTTTCAATTGAATGGAGACAGCCACAGAGAGAGAGAAGGGTGACATGCACCAAAGGGTGTCAATTAATGTCAAGTAGCTGAGACTTAGCAAGAACCCACTAGCATGAGATTTCCATACATTTTTCACATAGTACCTGCAGAGAGCTTGCTCCTGGCATGATTTGAAGAAGCAACCTTCAGATCTGGAGTCAGACATGCTACCTGTTGTGCCACCAGCATAGCAGTTGACTACTTCCCTCACTTTCTTTGAAGTATATGGAATGCTTTGCGTAAAGATTACTCATCAATGCAATTTTCCCAACCGATATATGTGATCTTTGAACATTGTCTTGGCTTTGGCAGAAAGTTTAAACTACAATCAGGCGATTTAATATTCTCCTCTGTCATTGGTCCTAATGCAGGGAGCACAGTGCAGGACACTGCCTGACCGCTGCTTTCAACTGATTAGAAAGTGAAAGGGCTTTTTATAATCCAGATTTGGGAAGCCGTTGCATTTTGAGCCTCATTTTTGTAACTCTCTGAAATCAAAGCTCCAGACTAGGCAGCATCCATCTTCTGAAACGACTGTAATCAGCTGAACTATATGGAATGTGAAAGGTCAGAAGTCGTACTCTGATGTAATTTTTGCTAATCTCTCCCCCCCATTTTGTTGTTTGACTGTTTAGTTTGTCCTCTTTCCTTTTCCTGTACTCCCTTTTTTTATTTGGCATCTTTGTTTATTTTACTTTTGCCACTCATGATCCTGGCATTATCTGATAAATTGTTAATTCCTTTTATGCAGACGTTTCTGAGGGAATTTGAATGACAATACTTGAATTACTGGAATTGTGCAGTGGGTATTAATGACACATTATCCGACTAATGTGGCATTTATCTTTAATTAAAAGTGAAAATGTTACATAATGTGCCAGCATGAGGTCCAGCCTTTCCCAGCTAGGTTCATGTTACAGCTTAAAGGACCGTGCCAGTGGAGCTTAGCGTGTCGTTGCTACAAATCATTCACACTTGAGTATGCATTTAGTTTGGATGTAGTTTCCTTTCTAGGTAGCCTTTAGCTACATCTCTAAGATCTATTATTAAGTTTTAACATCTCTAGTCATTAATTTTAAAGTTTGAAATAGCAGTGGATACAATTTCAACGAATAATGTCACAGAGTTGTCCACTAGATTGGTTGTCCATTTATCGGAAGAGTTGAGATCAGAGGTTTTATCTGTGACTATCAAAGTCGGCTGACTAAAGTGTTCTTGGGTAAGATGCTTAGCACCAACACAGACCGCGAAGAATCATCGCTGCTTAAGTGTTATTAAAGTGCTGGAAGAAGCGAGTCAAAGAGTGAATGGGGCTTATAGCGTGAAGCACTTTAAGCTTGCACTACAGGACCAAAAAGACTGTCTTACCTCATCTGCCAACTTCCCGTTTTGTAGAACATTTTTGTGCCTTTTGGCTCGCGGTTTCATTTTAGGGCATTACTCTTTCGATTGGTTCTCATTGCTGGAAATTCAAATCAATTAGTTAAGTATGTGCTAGAGGAGTAATTAACTGCTAATGTGTCAGATATTTCTCTCAGGATTTGTAGGAAATAAAGATATGAAGGGAGTAAATACTGGACGTAGATTCATTGCAAGACTAGAAACAAAACTCCAAATATACACATTTGTTGTGTCTGCTGTATTTAGGTGAGCCTTTGTTTACATAGTTACTGTTTTGTAACAGTAAGATGATGCTGTGTCAGTATAGTGTTTCCCGTGTCCTTCACTGGCCCAAAAAAATCAATTGACAGAGGATTAAGAATTATATAAAAAGTCTGCACTGTGTAACAGTACATTGCTATAATGTGTGTAAAGTGATGGATTATATGACAATGCATGCAAATTTTAGGACTCTGCCAACTCATTTTCAGATTGAATGGGAAATTTGAATAAATTGCTCTCTGGGAAAAAAAGCAGTATATCATGCAAAAAAAAGGTATTTGTACTGGTATTTTAAAAAAATGATGTTAATGCTGTTGTGCATCGGTAGTTTCAGCTGACACTGTTGAAGCCCGTGATAGATGATGCTTCTACAGTATGAATCAGTGCATTGCTCTAAAGCCATTATCCTCTACAGGCATCGGCTCATCATAAAAACACTTAATCCGTTCTGCAAGTTCCCTCTGGGACATGACTGCATCCTGCCCCACTTTTCACCCCACTGTTGCACTCTCTCTGTTGTGTTTTTTATGCGGTTAGAGGAATGAGCGCAAACACTATAAATCATCCCACTCCGGGCTCACCTTTCCTCCTTGTGTCTTTCTCTACAGGGTGATCAATGCAGGGAAGAGCATGTTGAACGAGGACCAGGCCTCGTGTGAGAAAGTGTTTGTGAAAAAGCCGAGTGGCAAACACCGCAACTCTACTTTGCTAGAGCAAAACGGGGTGAGTGAAGGACAGATTTTGAATCGACGTAACAGAGATTCAGGGAACGAGGAATGAAATGTATGAACAAATGGCCAAAGAAATGCAATCAGTGATGCTGTTTTTTAGACAGACAAACATGTCTGAGGGGAATGTCAATGAAGTATATTTGCATGCCCTGATATGTAGCCTGAAACATAATGTTCCCTTACAGAACATAAACTGCTGCACCCCATCTGAGCATGCATTATATTTTCTTCATACCCAGCAGTGCTGTTTTCACAGCTTTTCACAGAGAGTAGTTCCCATCTAGACCCTTTTTTCATTCTGTATACATTTAAAGAAGCTAATTACTACAGCACAGAAAAAGCCATCAAGATTTAGCGAGACAAAACTTTCAACTCAGATTTCATGACTTTAATTTGACCAGAATTTACATATTTTTTTGATTGACTGACTCAATTCTGTAAAAGTCACTGCAGTGAGATGGTTTCAATTTAACAAACAACTGCATGACTAGACTTGCTGTGTGAAACGGTGCAAAGTCATGAGATATTCTCACCCTCAGCTCTACTGAGCGTTTTAACAACTTACTGCTTTTTTTCTAAATCTGTAACTGTTTTTGCTGACTCACGCTGCTGTTATCAGCATTCTTTCCAACCACATCTCTGTGCAATCTGTTAAGAAAAGAAAAAAAAGGCTCACTGTGCATTACTTGCCCTGCACAAATCTACAAATTGATACTGCGACAGAGCAACAGAGCTCTAATAAGACTAAAACGAAAAAAGAAGTTTACACAATTGACTTAAAAAGGTAAGTCAATGTAAGTCATTGTGTGTACAGCTTGTTCCCACTCATTATCTCTCATTGGGCCTCACAACTCCTCTAAGACCTGCAGGCACCCAAAGTACATTCATGTCCTCCATTTGGTGTAAATGAATTACATCATCCCTCGTTGCACCCTTCCCCCACTCGAGTCTAGCATCAGAGGGGTAGGCAGATGTCTTGGGCCTGTTTATGTGTTGGTTAGTCAGGCAGGCCAGCTGGGTCTATTAACATTCCTGCCAAAACAAAGGTGGCAGTGCTTTTCCATCACTCACTGTGTTATAAGCAGCAAAAGACCTGATTGGGAGACGTTTTACCTACATTCCTTTTCGTAAGCCATACGATTATTTTAGATTAATATCACTTCAGTTATATATTTGTACAGTACTATTGCACTATATTATTGAAAACCCTTGAGTGGTTCCACAAATAAAAATTGGATTCACGATGTGGTTTTTGTTCTGAAAGATTGACTTGGGAATGTAATAACAGAGCTTGAAGAAATATTTTGCTTATAGTTTTTAAAAAGTGGTAGATAAGCTGTGCTTTCTGGTCAAAGTTGTAATCTCATAAAAGCTTGTTTTTTTCTTCTTTTAACTAAGGAAGAACATGAATTCTCCTCTTATTTAATACACTATGTCTGTCTGTGACCGTCTCCTCTTTTAGGATGGTACAGGAATCCCTCTCCACTTCTGGGGGATATTTGATGGACATGCAGGTTCTGGCGCAGCCATCATGGCCTCTAAGCTTCTTCACCACCTAATCAGAGACCGCTTGGGAGAGATCTGCCACCTCCTGGAGAACCCTGGCAGTGCTCCTCCTATCTGCCTGGCCAAGAATGGCAGCCCATATCAGGCGGAGGCAAAGAAAGGGGGTGCACAAGAACCAGAGGACCCAGATGCCGTCAGCGACGCTTCAGTGCGCTTTTACATGGAGAAAGTTGTCAGTTTGGAAAGCCTGGTGATGGGAGTCATAGAGACTGCCTTCAAACAGATGGTGAGTAGACAATGGGGAAAACAAGCAAACCGCACATGGCATATTTAAGCTGTGGTAAGCATTTTTGCCCATCTGTATCTTTGAACAACAACATAGCCAAAGATTGTGACTTTAAGAAGAAGAAGGGTGGCATACAGAGGGCAAATCAATTTGTTCTCATCTTTTTGTTTTTGG
>VURO01022781.1:21487-36392 GCA_015108175.1 Pelvicachromis taeniatus
AGTGTATGTGTGTTGCGTCCACTCTAAATTATGTCAGATGTCATCATCGGTGCTTTGTTCATCTTGTCCAAATATGACATTTTTTAAACTAGAATATATTTTAGCTTTAGCTTATAGCTTTTCCACAGCACCTCTGTGGCGATGATTGATATTTACTGGATGGAATTTCTGACAACATTTGAATGACTTTGAAATGAGAGAAACAAGGGTAAGACAGGAGGGGTTGGTAGGTATATCAAAGCCATGCTCTCATCATAAAACTTCAATCTTTAAGACCCTCAAACCTTATTGTGAATACTCATCAGTACATAAATCCATAAGTTTTAGATGTTTGCATTTTGGTACCCAGGTTGCCAGGTTGGAGTCAGTGTACACAGTGCATACACCCCCCTGTCACAGCAACCTAGCTAGCTACAGTCTGATTCAAAGGGTGCGTGCACAGCTGCACTCTCTGCAGGCAGCCAGACAAATTAATTTTGAATGAATAAGATAGATAGCATAGACGTTTGTTGTTGTTGTAGATTGCTTTGACAATTGCCAGAACTGTCATGGCTACACCACTTCACAACAACTGCAGTCATCTTTCGCTACCTCATCAGCCACAAATAAGAAAGCTATAAAGCACACACGTACGTTTAAAAGTTCTGGGTCTTGGAAATATCCCAATTTTTAAAAAAAAATAGATGTCTCAAACATGGTTCAGATAGTAACGAATGATTAATTGAATCATAAATCATTGTTAATATAATTGAAATATTTATATGTAGATGTTAAGTGGCTGATCTTAACACCTACAACCATCACTCTTGCATATTTATATGTCCAACACTTTGGTTTATGACCACATATCTGCAATACATTCTCTTTCTGTTTCAGTTTGTAAGTTTGAAATGATATTCTTGTCTGATGCAACATCACTGTCTGATTAAGATCGTACTTATAAAAAGTAACACTCGGGCTAGGTATTGTATTCTTCAAAGCATCCTTGTTTCTTTTCATTAGCGCTGCAGTTTTGCTGTGAAAATGAATATGCATGAAGAAAATAATGAGCTATTCAGGATGATGAAGGGGAAAGCAAGCTTTTAAGCCACAGAGATTTTGCAGCCTTTTGTCTTGACTTTTATTTTTTTCATTTTTATTACAGGATGACCTAATTGAAAAGGAAAAATCATCATATGCCATTTCTGGTGGCTGTTGTGCCTTAGCTGCCATACATTTAATGGGGAAACTCTACATGGCCAATGCTGGAGATAGCAGGTGAGAGAAAGATGATTTGTTTTCATAGCTTTAAGATCCTTCTTGTGTTCACTACAGGACACTACAGGGTCAAGTAACCTCTCTTGTTTTGTCTTTTCACTCCTGTCCTTCTCCTTCTCTCTGCAGGGCCATAATCATACGAAATAATGAAGTTATTCCCATGACAAATGAATTTACACCCGAGTCGGAGAGACAGCGGCTACAGTATCTGGTAATCTATGTTTTTTTCTATGTGGCTAATGAACAGTTGTGGGCAGATGTTTGCATAGTCTCATGGGCATGAATGCTGTGGTAATGTTGGGCTATTATTGAACTCTTTGAACTGATTTTCTTCAATCCACACATGGTCAAAAATATACATGCAGGCTCAAATATACAGATACACTCCCAGTTTAATGGCTCTGGCAAGTTGCACCTCAACCCGATTATTTTAGTAGTCATCAGCTGGCTGGATATTAAACTGCTCTTCCAGGCAGAATTGATAAAGTTAATTTAAATTGGTTGGTTTGCTGGCACAAACTCAGGTTTAAACCATAGTCCATAGATTTTCAATTGGGATGAAATTTGGTTTTTGGAAAGACCATTCCAAAATGTTAGCCTGCTTTATCCATTCCAAAACCAGTTTTGATATGTGTCTCAGATTATTGTCCTTTTGGAACATCCAACTGTGTCAAAGTTTCAAGTGTCTAGTTGCTGATTTAGAAATAGCTCTCTTTTTTTAATCCATCCAATTTGTGCAGCATACCAGTACCACTGACAGAAAAGAAGTCCCAGAGCATGATGCTACCACCATGGTTGACATCTGGTACAGTGTGTTTAGGTTTGAAAGTCTCACCTTTATTCCTCCAAGCGTACCTCATGTCATTGGGGTCTTTGTTTCCTGTGGCCATAAAACCTTTCTTCAGAAAGCATTTGACTTGTCCATGTGAGCAATTGCAAATTTCAGTATACTTTTGATCCTGTGTGGATTAGAGAAAATCCTAAGTAATCCTAAATCCAAATCTTTTTTTAAAGTCAGTAAAGATGTATGCTGTACAATCACTCTACCTGTGAAAAAGAACAGTTAAAGCCCAAATGTATAATGACATTCATGCCCATGACGAGTGTATGCAAACTTCTGACCAGGACTGCATTTTATCATTTTCAAACAGCAGACACATCGTGCGTCTTGTGAGCTCATAGTCATGTATAAAAGAAAGACTATAGATATAAGCAGCTCCTAGATAAATCACCCTTTCCTGACAGTAAGGTACATTATCACTGAAATAAACTGGCATTAACCGGTTGTCTGTTTTAGTGTCTGTTTGTAGTTCTGAGTCACAGAGTGGGTGGATGATGTTTGCTGCTAAAATGGAGCACTTTTATCCCTTTCATTTTAGCATACTGCGCTCAAGGCCTTCTGTCACATAGTGTCCTATAGCCTTTCAAGTTTTATAAGAAAGACAAGAATCGTGACTGAGGTTAGGCTTTTTTATTCTCTAGTTCAATTCAACCTTTCTAAATCCGTGTACCCCTCCAGGGCTTCCTGAGGCCAGAGCTCCTGGGAAATGAGTTCACTCACATTGAGTTCCCTCGTAGGATCCAACACAGTGAGCTGGGTAAAAAGATGCTCTACAGAGACCACACCATGACTGGCTGGTAAACCTTTTTAATCACATTTTGGACAGTTAATCACTTTTTCATCTCTTTAATCTGCTTTAGGCACCCTCTAAGTGTTAAGAACAGTTTTACTGATTTTACTCTGAAGTATTAGGAAGAAAAAATCATGAACTTTACTCATGTTAGTTGTTTAGTCTATGACAAATAAGAAAATAAGAATAAGTGTTGTTGGGGTTTTTTAATAAAACCCCAAATATCATAGTCACATTTTCAACACTAAAATGATTGAATTTGATATTCTGCTTTTAATAAGGGAGCCTGTTTTGTGTTGCGCAAACAATCACTGGATCAGGTAATTGTGTCAACTTTAAGTGTGTCTGTTTCTTGTAGGGCTTATAAGACAATTGTTGAAGATGATTTGAAGTTTCCCCTGATATATGGAGAAGGCAAAAAGGTAAGAAGCAAGAAAAAGTCTCTGTATTTTATTTAATGCATTAAATTTAATCACAACACCTAATTGCATTTTAAAGCATCCCCATATTCTTAATGTTATTAGCTAAATGTGCTCTCTGCCTGGCTAACAAATGTGAGACATGCTCACTATTTTCATTATTGTCTGAAAGAACATTGTCTTCACTTAATAATCCCCCATAAATGGATTGTCTGAGAACTGAAGTGCATCTCGGAGCAATAACCTACATTATTGCGCGTCTGCGTACTTCTTCTTGCTAATGTGTATGCGTGTACAGGCTCGTGTCATGGCGACAATCGGAGTGACCCGTGGGCTCGGTGACCATGACCTGAAAGTTTACAACTCCAACATTTACATTAAGCCCTTCCTCTCGTGCGTCCCTGAGGTGAGTGGGAGGAGTCAGCCTGAGCCTATTACTGCATACTAGAATCTTATTCTAATATGTCTAAGCTTATCTAAAAAGGCCAGCCTTCCTGTAAGTCACTCTAACAGTGTGACTTAGCTTAACATCAGCAATGTGACAGAAAATGAGCAGCTTTACTACAGCAAATGGAGGTTATGACCCTTGCATGCCAGCATACAATGCATTCACTAATCTTTCTTGCAGTTAACGTGCACAGGAATGGCTGCCTTTCTTTTTTTTTGCAATTTAGAAGAAATACTGACAGCATGATAAATAGGCATAAAATGCCATTAATATGGTTTATCTCAATGACAGGTGAAGGTTTATAACCTGGATGAACATAAACACGGCCCAGATGATGTCTTGGTCATGGGCACAGATGGACTTTGGGATGTAACTACGGACAAGGAAGTGGCAGATGCTATTACAGCCTACTTATCCTGTTGTGACCCCTCTGATCCCATGAGGTATGCAGTCTCCCAAATAATCCCTTTTATTAGGCTTTTATTCTGGGTGTGTGCTCTGGGTCATGTGTCATGTGATCATGTTCAGATGGCGTGCTGTAAAGAGTTTGTCCACTAGGCGGCGGCAAACAAATGCAATACTCTTGCAGAAGATTTAATCTATTATTTAACGCGAATATAAGCCTATGATAAATTCTAATACGTGTTGAATCTTTGCGCATATATCAGATAGTTTTAAGTGTTAAACAGTAAGTTTTTAACTATTCTAATTTAGCCCATTATTTCCATTCTTCTGTTGAGGTGAGGTCTCCATTAAAAATGTTAAAAGACATTACAGTATCTAGATGGATAACAAATTCTAGGGAATATAATAAACTGTCTTAGCAAGGTGACAGTTTGAGGTTTCACAAAAACAACTTGAGTGCACCTTTTTATCCAAAAGATTTTTCCTTATTTGAAGATGGTGGTAGCAAATCTCGGGTGGGGTAGGGTGGTAGCAAAATCCCAGCCCAAAACCTTCCACTGATCTGTGGTGACTATGAAGGACATAGTGTATGAATTGTTTTGACTGGAGGCATAGTAAAATCCAGTTAAAATCTATAATCCATACAACACGAAGATTCCAAAAATCACAACCCACAGGGGAGAGAGGGGGATTTGTTTAGTATATAATAAAGGAATGGAACTAACTGAATATATTAAAAATAATCATTTCAAAATAAAACAATAGGATATAAAAAAGAAAAACATGACCTCAGTCCCACCAGAGTGAAAATGTTTCAACATAGGGTGATCAATTAACAACTGATTTTCATTGATCCTTTACTATAAGGGGAAAGGCAGAAACATAATGTAAGATCACAGCTCTCCATATGTGAAATTCTGAGCCAGTAAGATGCTGATGTTCATTTTGTTTATTTTCTTTCCTCATTCATTTTCCTCTTTCTGTCAGACAAAGAATTCTTTATTTTAAAAAATAACTTCAGTCTTTTAAAGTCTTTTAGTTCTTCATGAACTATGTTTGAATAGTCAGGCAAAAGAAAACTGATGTGACACAACAGATAAACATCACTGAGATCAGTATACATTATATCATCAAATTTGCCAATTAAATTTGCCAGTAGTCAGATATTGCTCAATGAGAGCGATATCACTTGATCACCCATGTTCAGATAATTGGTACATTCCTAGTTTGTTTTCTTCCTGTAATTTGAAACACATTTGTTAGGCTTACAGGTATATTTCAGCGTATTGTGAAAAGGACTGCTTCTAGGTGTTAAGAATTATAAGGAGGTTGTCATGGTTACCCATCAGCTGAATTATCAGAAAGTGTCAGGCAGCATAATCAGGGATTGTTAGAAGTACTTTAAGAACAATCTAGAGGTGCTTTTGAGGTAAAAAATTATGCTGATGTCAGTGCAAAAGTAATTTCTCTGTATTTTAGAGTTGGATGTTTTATTTTTAATTGCTTATTTATTGAGTTTTTTATCCTTTTCTGTCTTGGAATACAGAGAGTGAGTCACAGAGTGAGTCACAGAGTGGGCACTGAGAACCTTTAAGTTGATATCTAGTCCACCACAGAGATATTTTTCCTCTGAACTTTGGTCATGTTTTCATTAAAACTAATTATTATTAACATTCCTGCACTGGTACTTTTACTGCACTTGAATACAAGATTCATTCAGCACTAAATTAAGAATGCCTCTTACACTGTTTTCTCTGCTGTCCATATTGAATATTTTCTAACCGTGATTTATGTCTCTGCTCGGTGTGTGTTGTGCAGATACACATTGGCAGCGCAGGACCTGCTTATGAGGTCAAGGGGGGTGCTGAAGGAGCGTGGCTGGCGGCTACCCAACGATAGACTGGGCTCTGGTGATGACATCACCGTGTTTGTCATCCCACTGGCAGGCCACGAGTCAGAGACATGACGAGGTTGCAGCCACCACTATGACAGAGCTGACTCTTTAGGGCCCTTCCCATGGTCCTCCCTCCTTCACCTCCCTAAACTCTGGACCAGTGGGGCAGTGGGAGAAGAAAACATCTTTGTCATAGGGAAGACTCGGGTCTGACCAGTACCTTCATCAACCTACAATACGAGACCCAGTCCCTTCACTTCATCCTAAACCAGGAACTGTCTCCCATCTGCTTTGGTTGGTCCTCAGTCATGCAACTAAACATGTTCAGTGACATTAAAGTATTTTCTCCCAAACCTGCTGTTTGTGACAGTTGCCAGTGAGAATTAAACCCTTGTTGTATTTCTCTTTCTTCTTTATGTTTGCGGCTAAGCAGATACTCAAATCTTAAATGCATTGTTCATTTTAATGTTGTGCCCTAATAGTGACTACCTTTTTTAAAATAAAAAAAAAAAGAAAACGTTTCCGTAGTTTCACAATCATACAGTGTAAAGGGGATCGCAATAGAGAATGTGAGGAAACCAAAGAGATGCTCCCGAAGCACAAGGATGGAAAATCAGATGCAGAACAAACAGCAAAAACAATCATCGGGTTCTTGTTGTTGCATTAAAGAAGGAAAAAGAGAATTAGTTAACAAGCAGAATCAACTGAATCCTGGTTGAAGTATTTCTTTTCTCCGTAACAAATGAATGACAACACCTGAGGCACTTGAAGGCTGTTGCACATGTTCTGTGGTAGCCTGTTGATTTCATATCTTTTAAATGAATGTGCTCCTAGATGACTTCTTTCTTTTTGTCGTTGCAATAAAGAAAACTGAAGCTTTTTTTTTTTGGTTGAAAAAGGAAGAATCATTTTTATAATTTAACTATAAATGTACTTTTTTTTTTCTTTGTTTAATATTTAAATGAGAAGGTAAATTGTTCTCTATAATTGTGTCGGTATAGTAAGATGCCTTATCGAAAGATGAAAGTGACTCGAGAGTTTTTTTCTTCAAATGCACTAAATTTGACCCTTGCAGAAGAGGCAAAAAAACCCAAACATTGTATGCCCTTAAATGTACTACATACCTCTTTTATACCATTTTGGTTATGTCACATTGTTCTTTAGATTATGCATATATTTTTTAAGATAACTTGGGTTGCAAGCAGTATCAGATGTTTTATTTTTATGTTTCTATCCATAACTCTTTGTTCAGATAGTGTGTCCCAGACTATGAGCTACCTAAATGTATGGTAGAGGGATAATGTGTTCCAGTTAAGAAATAAATCAGATTTTTCCCATTTATTTTGAGTGCGCTTGTGTCACTAACTCCCAGTCTCCTTATTTATCAAAAGGAAATGAACCTTTGTCGCAGCAAACTGATGAGTCACAATAGTTCAGGGAGCAATTACTGTTCTCGTTAGATGAGACTTACATTCCTCTGTAGATTCTTTTATTCCTTTTGCTACAAGCTGAACCTTTGAATGCAACAAACTTTTAAAAAATATGCTCGAACTGTTTCAAAAGAAGCAAAGAATTTATATATCAATGTACAATGCAACCTCAATTTCAAGAAAAGTGTGGCTGCCGTGTAAAATGTAACTAAGAACAGAGTGAAATGATTTCTAAATCTCTTAAACCCATATTTGATTCACGGTTGAACACAGGGAACATATAACGTGTTTCAAGCGAGAAAATGTACTAGTTTAAGACAAAAAAAAGATAATTTTAAATGTAGAGGTAGCAACATGTCTATAAAAGGTTGGGATGGGGTTGTTTACCACCGTAAAGCATTTCCTCTTTTTTTTTTTAGTGATTGCCTGTAAACATCTGGGAACTGGAGAGACCAGCTGCTGGAGTTTTGAGAGAGGAAAATTGCCCTATTCATTTCTGATATAGAAGTCCAGCTGCTCAGCAGTCTTGTTGGGCAGCTTTGTTCGATTTCTTGCTTTGGCAAATGTTTTCAGTTGGTCGAAAGATGTTGTAATAGCTCCAGCATACAGTTCAGCACTGTATTAGTGAAATATGCAAGGCCTTCCCTTAGAAATACGTTGTCTGGATGGAAGCTTATGTAGCTCTGAAACCAGTATTTTGATTGTGCCTTTCCAGATGTGTACCCACATACCATCAGAGATGTAGGTTTGTGAACTGAGTGCTGATAACAACCTGGAAAGTCCTTTCTCTTGAGTGCGGCGTACACAGTGTCTGTGTTTCCCAAAAATAAGTTGCAATTTCAGTTTGTCTGACCACTGAACAGCTTTCCACTTTGCCTCTGTCAATTTTAAATGAATTTTGCCTTAAACATTGGCTGCATTCATGGATCTTATATCGCGTCTTCTTCTTCTTTGAGTCCATGAAACGATTCCCATGACAGAATCAGAACTGTTTTTTAATCCAGTGCTGCCTGAGGGCCAAAAGAGCAACGTCCAAAAGTGATTTCTGACCTTGTTCCTTGCATGGCGATTTCTCCAGATCCTCTTAGTCTTTTGGTAACATTTACTAGAGTAATCAGAGGTGTCACAATTTTATGTTAAGGAACATTTTTTCTTGAAAATGCTTCACAGTTTATATTTGCATTTTGCACTTTTTTGCATTTTGAAACTGTGCCCCACTAAAATGCTCTTTTTCTACTTAGTCATGTTACTAACATATTGCCAGCTAACCTAATGAGTAGAGCTGTTTCTTTCTAGTACCACATATTTTTTCAGCCTTTTGTTACCCAGGCCAACTTTTTGAGACATGTTACTACCATCAAATTCAAAATTCATTAATTAGTATAATAAAGTAAGGGTTTATGAGATTTACAAATCAATGTATTTTGTTTTTATTTCCATTTTACACAGTGTCCCAACTTTTGTGGAAATGGGGTCCTTGGTTTGTTATTGACATGAGTATGAAGCATTTGAGAGCAGGAGGATACAAATTAAAAATATCTTGATAAGAATAACTGATGAACCTTCACTTTGTCACATTCTGCAGTTTCACTGATGACCATATAGTAGTGTTATACATAAAAAGATGTTATTGCTCGTGTTTTAACTTGTGTTGTCTACCAGAAAGTAATTCTTTGCAAAAGAAACCAAAAGCATGTTATCCCACGGTACACTTGTGTATACTGTCAATTTTATCCACAAGAGGTTTAACAATGTTACAAACCCAAAACATATGCAATGGGCCATGTTACACTACTTCTGAAACACTTCAAAAGTTTGGGATTAAATTTAGAACCATTTCTTATACAAAAGAAAACTGAAACAGTCAGAATGGAAAGCCAATTTTAGCTAAGGTCCCTGGCACCATAAGGGATTGTAGATCTTCTGTAAAGAAATAATTATGGACTGCATGCAACAGCTTACTCACTTGGGTATACAGGAAGATGCACTTAGTAGCGACTGGCACCTTTATGAATTATGTCATTATAAGCAATAAGTATTTAGCTGTTTATTGATGTACTTGTCAACAGCTGAAACTCCTCAGAGTTAACAGTAACATCATAACGCAGTGGTAATTTCTAAAAATACATGACTTCATGTCAGAATTATTAAAAGTACACTAATAAACAGAAACATGCGTGCGTGTTTCCGGAAGTGATTGTTGACATGTGACTAGTGGGTGTTAAAACAGAGGGCTACACTGGTGAGATCCACACCCATCCCTCCTGTTGCACGAGTCTTCTTGTACTACGGATGATGTCATCTTTGACCGGAGAGGGGAGGAGGGACCCCGGTGACTCTAGTGCCTGCAGAATCTGCATCAAGCTGGTGTGAGGTAACTAGAAAGAAACAGGAAACACAACCATCGCTCTTCGAAATCAATGTTCAGCCGTGAATATATTAGCGAGTTCGTGAGCGATTAATGAACGAATTCTAGATGCCATAACGGCTATTGGTGGGCAGTGCAACGAGACTTACATGCAAGAATAATAAAGAAAATCCGCCTGAAGTTTTTGTTTGTTTAATTTCTTTTTTGTTTGTTTGCATATTTTGTTTGCTTATATTTTTTTTCAGTTATGTGACCATTAAGCATTTTGTATTTCTAAGCTTTTAATCACAGATAACGCTTATTAGCTGGGCTTGACTACCAGTTAGATACTGGGGCAACTGCCCCATCAGACGTGACAACTGGTAAAAATTAAATGGAATGTGCAAAACCGAAAAACAAGGTAAACTTCGAAGACAACAGGAAAGACGACTTTTTCACATGTATAACATATACAAAAAAAAAACTCTGTTTAGAACTCTTATAGATTTACAGAAGTTTGCATTCTATCCTTGATTTATTTCCGTAGCACAAATCAGGCAAACTCAACTGCCACAAGCTGGCCCTTTTATTTTGAAAGGCCTGACCGGAGGTGGTTGACAGTTAGCCTAGCTCGTAGATTTTGTCAGTGGGAGGATCTCTGGTCGCCTGCCCCGTTTCTCAACACCCACTCTGTAAATTTAGCGAACACTGCAGCAAGAAGTGTGTCTGTGTGTGTCACGATCAAGAGGAAGGCGCAAGCAAGGATTAAGATTAATTAAAACCTCTCGTCCGGCTGGTGACAGGTAAATATGAACCGGAGCGTGTGGTTTTACTCAAAATTCTTATTTGACACAAGCCGACTGTCTAATTATAGCTCACTTACTTGGGTGAAAGGGACAAGGTGGTGGCTTTTTCTCGTACTAACATTCGCCTTTTCTCGGGTGGATGATACTTTAATTCCTGGCATCGCTGTAATTTACAATGAGGACTAAGCAGCGAGGTTGTAGTTGGCAGGGTGTGTTTCTGTACAACTGTTGATAGCTTCATTGCTGGTAGTTTAAAAGTGACGGCAGCAGATCAGATCCCGTCGGTATGTTCTCACTGTTCCAAGTGCTGCGACCTCAATAAGGCTAAGCAGCTCCTTGTGGCAAATTTCCAAGTATACCATTCCTGGGAACACTTAATTTTCTCTTTGTTATGATTCAGGTTTCCTGTTTAAACGACAAACAGTGCTTTTCAAATATACTGAAAGAAATGTGCAGGATGAACTTTGAGAAAATGGGTTGGACTAATAATGTTAAAATAAGTGAAAATCCAGACCTGTTAATGGGGGATTTAAATCTACAGTACAGAAACATATGTTGAATAAGCTCATACATCTTTTCCTTTGTTTGTTGAAATGATTTAGAAAGTTAACCAGAATTCTTGATGCACCCGAGTCAGCTGTTTAGTCTGCAGTCTGAAAGCCAATAACAGGTTTTAGCACTTTTATCTATCCTGATTGTTGTTTTTCTCAATTACATTGTTTGCCAGTGTGAGGTGAAAGGCATTTCTGGCAGTTTTATACCACTAACATTGAAATGCCTTTGAATTATTTTGGACAGAACAAGAAATGTAGATGCCACATGTGTACTAAGGTGATTAGTCCTTTGGATGGGTGCAGTGATTTATCACCAGGTGGCCTGGAAGTCATTAGAGACTTTTTCTCTATCACTAAACTAGGCTGTCTGGCTGTAGTTTCAGATTCATCTGCTGAAAGCGCCTTGGCTTTTATCTCAAAATGTCAAAGCAGCTCTTCAACACATTAAAATCTCTTTATGTTCAGTTTAGAATATGGAATTTTAAAAAACTCTGGCCGCCAAAATGGTAGATTGTCATTTGTGTGAACTACCAGCAGGATTTTTGTTTTTTTGCTCCCTAAAAGTCTGAAAGTTGTTTAAGCAGTTAAGTCTGATTTGTGCTAACCCATGGTACACATGAAGTTCATCCATCCATCTCTTCCATTTATCCAATTCAGGGTCAATTCAAGGCTGGAGCCTATTCCAGCTACACATGAAGTTGTAGTTCTAAATTTCTTTCTTAATTTGATTTTGAAAACAATCCAGGCCCTGTTGCACATTAATTGATTATTTGACTGGTCTGTTGACAGAAAGATGGTGCCAGTTGTTCTGCCATCAAGCAAAAAACAAAATGTAAAGGCTTTTTTTCTTTTATTTTTTTTTAGTTTCACAATTATTTAAATATTTTTGAATTTTGTACAGAACAAGATATGTGAAGTTGGAATTCCACAATTTTTATGGCCAGAATCAAGTTCTTGTTTTTAGTTTGTTTATTTATTTTTTTTAGAAATGATTTTAAAATGAATATCTTTTAGGTTTGGACTCTCCTGTGTAGGAACTCATTAGCTAGCCTTGTGGCTTAGCCTCTTTGGGCAATGTCCAGTTTCTCAGTACTTCCTGTGTAGCCAGCAGAAATCCAGGCTAACACTTTCATTTCTGTCCACCAGTCAATGTTTACAAATGCTTGTACATTTTATAAAAGTTAATGAAAGGATCAGTGCCTTCAGGTAACAGACAATGGTCAGCCAGTGCAATTTGGTAAATGCCATCTCTCTTTTGACTGTTTACCTGTATGCAAACAAAGCCTGTTCAAATATGTTTTGTAAACTAGCACTTGGAATATAAACAGAAAACAGAAGGTTTCCGGTACCCTGTGCTCTGAATAACTGACAGATTTCTAATATTGCAAACCAATTGATTACTCAGTTATTTGAGAAAATATTGGGCAAGTTACTGAGTAGTTATCATTATTATGACTTGAAAGATTAGAACAGTTGCCTGCTGAAGGAACAGACAAAAAACAAACTCGGGGAAACTCAGTGGAGTCCTCTTGGCCAGCAAGTCATCCCTGTTTGGCTGCTCATGATCTGAGTTATTGAAGAGAAGTGAGTCCTGTGGTACCTGTTCTCTCTCAGTGTATCCGCTGCTTCTGCCTTAGAGTTTGCCAGCTGACTGAACTCTTTGTCTTCCTGTACTTCCTCTCAGCAGGCTTCAAGAGCACGAGTGTCTTCCTTTGATGTACTGTTAAAGTCGTGGCTGCTTGACAGAAGTCATCGATCTAAGTCATTAATCTGGAAATGCCCAGCTGATTATGGTGATCAAACAAGTTTTTGCTGCATGAGACTCCTCCTATGTAATTGTGTTGAAACTGTAAACACTTGAAGGATATGTTTTTGGAAACGCATGTGCATTTCTGATCACACGCTTATACTGTTGTTATGAAGTGATAGACATCAGGCAATCAGGTTAGTTTATTAAAATCAACCTTCCAGACTCTGCCAGGCCGTGTCTTTGGCTTGATGCCACGATTTTCCTGATTTCTTTATCACAAGGCAACTTGAAAGTTAGCACCTTCTTCTTCTCTTCCACTAAACCTGTAGAATTGCAGCAAGAAAAAGAAAACATGACTTATTTCCCACTTATTTATAATCACCTGGTCTTCTTGGATTAAATGTCCATTGCTTCTAAGATGCCTAAAGAAAGATATCATATTTGTTTTTTCTGTGTCTTGGGCATCGCTGATTTTGGCACATTTGACCATTTCCTTGGGTGTAGCATATGGTCATGACTCGGTGAGACTCAGGAGCTGGGGTTTTGTGCCCAAAGAATGTGAGAGGCTGACTTGATCTCCTCTGCGTGTTCCTGCTTTTCTGCAATGCAGATCGGCATTCAAACATTTTGGCTTTTATGTGTCGTAGTCAACAGCTTATAGTAAGAGGACTATATTTGATCAATAAGTACTAGATATGAAATGGCTTGAAGGTATCCTTCAAATTCTTCTGTGTAATCTTTAATCTTGGTAGACGAGGTGTGTGTAGGTGGTGCTGACAGCTAGCACTGTGGGCTGTCTGCTCTATGTCATACACAGCCTTTGCCAGTTTATGAACTTTGGCCCATTTCTTAGGTTGCCTCGTGCAGAGGTGCAACTAATTCCCGGGTGCCCTTAGATCTAAAGGTTTCTGGATTGCTTCAGGACTGCATCTCTTGGGGATAAAAGGCACAAGTTGTGTGTTATTATGGGCTGTGGTTCAGGTGCAGAAGTTGCTCGAGGACATTTTTGTAAAAATCATGCCCCTGAAGTACACTGAAAGTCATTTTTCTTCCGTAGTTTGGAGCTGCTCTGATGACATTCAGGCTGGACTAGAATGAATGTTTCTCTGTCAAACTGAGTCAAAATCCAGTCTGGCTTTTATTATTGGGTGAATGCTGTGAAACAGCATCAACTTATTGAGATCTTTCTACAACCAGAGTTGGACAGAGCTCCTTGACAACTCTTGTCTGTGGCGGATTTGTTTTTCTTTCACCATAGTGCACGCTATCAGAGAAAAGTTAAAGTCCTGTGAGCTGGTTACATGTGCAAAACAATCCTGATGGGACTCATTTCCGTGTTATATGTTTGCAGGACATGAGAACAAAAGGTCATCATCGCTGTAGTCTCCGGAACAACATGTTCGTGTATGTTCAGCATTGTTGTCGATATCAAACTCACATGAACAGTGAGAGGCAGCTCTACCTCAGCGGTTGGGGTCACGCTCTACTCTGCAGTAACTCTGCTCAGCTTGTTGCATAACTCCTGTTGGCCCTTAAGCCTCAGGAAACCTCCTTAGAGAAGGATTGAGGTGGCGTGTTCATTAACCCGGGGCATTGCTCAAATAGTTGTACAGAGTAATGGTGCTTTGCTTTTCCTTTTAATGGTCGTCTTTGGACCAAGTCTTACGGCTTAAGTCTTAGAGCATTTGTTTTATAGTTTATCCCTTTCATAAGGACACTATGCTAAAAATATTTATTTGTGGTTGTTGAATTTTGGTTTCATGATGAATTCATCTGGGGAAAAAAAAAACCATGATAAGTTATTAGGCTCATTTTCTGTTCATTGACTGGAGAACTAAGTCTAGGTCATTTTTACCTCTTGATTATCTGTGAGCAGCTTAGCAAGTGAAATATTCATTATAATTATTTATGCTTTGATGCTTTTTTTTTTTTTTTTTTTGAAAAAAAAAAAAAATATTATCCCA
>VURO01022781.1:44695-59813 GCA_015108175.1 Pelvicachromis taeniatus
TATTTAATATTTGTCCTCTTTTTTTTTTTCTTTTTTTTTTTTTTAGTTCTCCCTGCTATACTGAGTATTTCTGCTCACTTCTTGTCTTTCCTGGGACAGAAAATATCCCTGAGAAGTGGACGCCTGAGGTGAAGCACTTCTGTCCCAATGTTCCCATCATCCTGGTGGGGAACAAGAAGGACCTGAGGAACGATGAGCATACTCGGAGAGAGCTAGCCAAGATGAAGCAGGTACAAAGCCCCCCGAAGGTCAATGAACAGTCGAATGAGCTAATCTGATGCAGGTAGAGAGCTCTTGAAATCTCAGGCGCCAAAAGGCAGTGGATATGTGCTGGGTTGAAACATTTTATTTGTTAGTATTTTGTCTGACATATTTAGGCACATGTTATTGACCCTTAAGGTACTGGCTTAAAAGAAATTAAAAAAGGGTCATATAGCACTACCATCTTGCGAATGTTTGCAGTCTCACATTTATTTCTAAGGAAGCTTCATGACGGATGACGTTAATCTTGCTTTTCCTGCTTCACCAGCGTACTCGGTTTAAGAACTGTCAGCTTATAGAAACACTGAAGCCCTGTGTGTAGAAATGGAAAATTCATTATTGTACAGGGTTTCAACCACATGTTTACGACATTACACCACCAGTGTATTAACTGCAGCATCAATCTCACAGCTTACTGACAGTGACGGGACTTTTCTTAATATTTTTCGACCACATCAGAAATGTGACAGGACAGAAATGTTCTAATCCAGGACAGCATGTGAAAAGCAGAAGGCTCAGATGGCTGTACAGTCAGACCATGAAATATGATTCAGGGAAGCTGGTTTAATTTGTCACAGAGTATGAACGCTTATCACAAAACACAGCATTTGTACTGCAAAGAAGATATTATGTAATTGGACACCTTCTATCAGATGGCTTTAAAAAGAAGACAGCAGGAGGAAGAAATCCCTCTTCTAAGATTGGCATGCAATAATTTAGAGTAGAAAGCAATATGAATAGAGGAATTGAAATACAGAAAATCACAATGTCAAACAAGTTAAAGCATGTCTCTATGAAACTGATTTCATAAGATGTAAAAGATTTAAATTTGCTAATCAAAACATACTGACATTATAAATAATATGTCAAAAAAAAGCCAAATGTTTGATTAGCCAAATTAGAGCACTACCTGATTTTGGTAGTTCTCTAATTTCACTTTAAAAGGGGGGGAAGGCAAGGATCTCCTCAGTGATATCACAATTTTTCCTGGAAAGTAAACGGAGCTCTCCTTCTTTTCTCAGCACTTTAATTCAGTCCCTAATGGTGTCTGATCTAACCCTGCAGGAGCCAGTAAAGACAGAAGAAGGCAGAGACATGGCTGGTAGGATCAGCGCTTTTGGCTACTTGGAGTGTTCTGCCAAGACGAAGGATGGCGTGCGGGAGGTGTTTGAGATGGCCACAAGAGCAGCACTGCAGGTCCGCAAGCGCAAGAAGAGAAGTGGATGCACGGTGCTTTGAGCAGTCCAGACACCATCAAATCAGCTGACCAATTGGAGAAAAGTAACACATGAAAAAGGACAGACCTATTACCAAATGGATCTTTGTACTGTATCTCACATTTCATGACAAAGACAGGCAGATGAATTGAACATAAACAAACCTAATACAGGAAATGAACTATATTACATCTGTGGCTAGAAATTGATGTCTCCGTATTGATTTGCTTTTGTCCCTCCTAAAATCTGTCTTTACACTTTTTTTTTTTTTAAACTTGGCTTTGGTAGGTGCACATTTGTATGCAATATTGTTCTTCACAAGCTTCTCGGGCAAGTGGCATCATTCTTAGCTTGTATAAATCTTTGAGTAGTTCCCAGTCTCGTCCAGGCACTTCTGTTTTACTGTAGCAGTAGTGTTAGAGAATTAAAGATTATATCTTTAGACCATAAGCGCTAGTGCCTTTTTTAAGTTTATACACCACCATCTGTTTGTCCGCGAGCTTGCATTTCGGCTGAGGGACCCCTTCATTGTACTGTAGCTCATTTTACAGTGTTGTCATTGTGAAACCTGAGCAAAGCCACAACTAAAGGCTTTCAGTGTTCGTCAAGTCAAGCACAATGAATGGTTGCTTGTGTCAATTTTTTGTTGGTATGAAACATCAGTTTCCTCTTCTCCATTATGAGCCCACTCACATCGAGGATAAAAACAGGCAGCTGCTTCTGTAATGTAATGTGTCAACAAAGGAGTGTGCTTCCCATTCTGCATAAAATTATTGACATTCACCCCTCGTAATTGTTGCTCGAAGCTAGATGGGAGGGGAGGGAGAGGTGGCCAACTGAGACGCAAGCCAATATGACTCAACTATGCACAATAGCTGTTAGGACCAACAGGGAGATGACACGAGTGAAATCACATGTAGGCCACGGCCTGGTGAACCCTCCCTTGTTTGTTATGAGTGACTGACTTCAGTTCTTTTTGCTGCGTTAACTGGTTACACCCGTTATTGGAATCCTGTTTGTTATACTGGTTAGCCCAGTCTTGGAAATCACATCCTGTTAGCGTGGAGGCTTCCAGTTGGACGACATTCTTTACATGTCTGAGAAGAGCCACTGTGTGTGTGAGCAGTTTGGGTTTTTTTCCTAGTGCCTTCTCTGTTCTGGTGTGCCTTTTTTGGTTGTTCTCTCCCAGACCAGATGGACTAGCTGCTGAATGTCAAGCTGATATTCACTGACAAGGTCAAGAGTGACTGTTCTGACATGTTTTTTTTTTCCTTCCAAGGCTTGGTTCTTTAAATAGATTGATGCATGGTAAAATGTGTTACTTGATGTATGCCATCATCATTATAATTTTGTGTATAACACGTCTTTATCTTGGCAGATGAGCAAAAGAACGTTGATTTAAGTTCGTGCATCATGTGAAAATTACAAAGTGGTTCACCGAGAAAACATCTGTATGTAACAATTTCCTTTTGATGTTTTACTTTTTCAAACTTTTTTCAGTTACAACCTATAGGATGGAACTTAAGCTCACTCTTTGAAATAATACTTGGTATTTAAGGGTGTAATTAAATTTCAGTTAACTAAGACATGTCAGACCGTCCTCTAGTTTCTGTATTTGCTCACATCCTCACAGAATACTCTAGTGAACTTCACCTGATGATGATAATAGCCTGATATTCTTGAAAGGCCCCCCACCGACTGCCCTAAAGCACTCTTTCACACCTCTGTTGCTCATCCATCTACTTCACATGTCCACTGGTTGCATGAAGGGTGGATTTTGGAAATGTGGCAAAACAATATAGTCTGTGTTGCATGCAACCTTCTTACAACTCCAGTAAAAGCGCCAAACCTACAAGTCTATATCTATTATTGTAAAACTGTGTGTAATGCAAATTTAAACCCCCTGCTGGTGAAGCACATAAATTATGCTTTAAATGAGTGGGCCAGGAAAGAGGCTACAGCTCAGACGAGGTGTTGTGATTGTTTTAGCCGACAAACGCACACAAGCAACGTACTAATGTTCAATTGGGTAGATGCTACTTTTAACTCGGGACTCTGTGCACTATTATGGACAACAAGCACACCATTTGGGCAAGGGTAATCGATGAAAACATTTCATGGTGGCATGGTGTTGGCGTGTCTTAGCAAGCTCTCACAAGGAATACTCGGGAATTAAGAGATCGGCAGAGAGTTAAATAACCTAACGATTGACAGCATTCCCATAGAGCAGCGGAGGAGCTAATGTAGAACATATCACTAAGAGCATGTACTATACTGCTGTTCATGTGTATGCCGATAATGTCCTGCTTTAAAAAAAAAAATGTCCTTGCTATATTGACGCATGCATGAGGGTCTTTACAGTGCGCGCACATACAGAAGCACTAACATCGCACACCTCTTTGGGAACAGCTTCAGCTCAGTGTTGTGCAACTTTTTCTCTCTGGAAGCATTTGAAATGAATAAAAGGATCCAGATTTCTATAAAAGCTCATTGTAATAATGCTTTGTAAACAGAAAGTGTTGTAGTGCACATTTGAGCTGAAGTGAACATTGTTAATAAAGTATTTTTGCGAATAGACAGACCAGTCTCCTCAGTCCATTCCTGAACAGGATGATGCTTTCAAAGGAAATGATCAGGCACTACGGTGTAATATAATATACAGCAGGTCAAAAAGTCAGTTTATTTATTTAAGTCTTGAACTGACATAAGTCATAAGACAAACGGTGATAAATCAATGTAGTAAAATGATCGTCCATTGTTTTCCCATCCATGGGAAATTTTAGCATGTGTACAACCATAGTTATGTTAACTAAAAAAACCAAATAAGTGTAAAAAGCCAAAATTAACTGCTTCATTTTGCCATTGTGATTAGAAACGGAGGACTGCACTTAAATAGCCAAGCTGCTCTTAAAAAGAGCTTGCTATGCACTCATATGGCTTTAAATCCTTTCTATCACAGATGCTGTGGCCAAATTTAAAGAAAATGTTAATGCTCATTTTTCCACCCAGGGTCCACAAACTGCTGAATGGCACTCTCCTCTGGCACAGGACCTACAACAAATGTAGAAAGAGACAAAAACTTAGCAAAAAATTTTTTTTTAAAGAATACTCACTGGGAAAATGTTTTGTTCCAAATGGTTTTACATTTTAAGGTTTAAACCTGCAACTACTGACTGCAGCAAATAAAGTCTAAAGTCTGGGAAAAAATGACACATGCAGCATACTGTGATATAAAACCGATGAGCCTACTCTCTATTGCAGTCCTGAGACTAAAGCTGTACTAACATTCAGAATCCATGTTGAGTTTCAGCGTCGCCAGTCTGGACACAATATCATCTTCTCCTTCTGCGTCTCTGAAGTCAAACCCCGTGTAGCCCTTCTCCTTCACACAGTAGCTGATGAACCTGTGAACAAAACTTGAGTGAGAAATGCTCAAGGAACGTGTACTCCGGGATAAATGGGCAAATTTTATCTGTGGAGTGAAACGCTGTGGTACAAAGTGGCAACAAAGTTAACAATTTGAGGTTGTTTTTGCTAAGAATGAGGTTTCGCTTTCAGTAATCACTGTGTTTATTCAGCGTCTCCAAACTCTGCGAAAACATCTTGCCTTCTCTTACTTCTCCCATGTCGGGTCCTTGTTGAGGATCACGGGGTTTCCCACCACTATAAGCAGGGACCTGGCTCTCGTCAAGGCTACATTGAACCGCTACAGGTGAATAGATATGTACATATTAAAAAAAAAAAAGGATATATTAGTAATTTATTCACTGACAACCATTAAAGAAGCAGCAGGTTTTCTTATAAGTTTAAACAATGTGACAAACCTTTTCATTTGACAGGAATCCAATATTGAAGTCTTTGTCCATCTTGACATAGTTGATGCTGCTACGAACGGTGGAGACCATAATGATCTTCCTCTCTTGTCCCTGAAACTCCTCCACAGAGCCGACCTGACATTATAAAACAAAGGGGAAATATTTTTTTTTTTTTAGAAAAAGTGCACTTTACCATATAATAAAACTTTAATCTCATAACTGTTAAATACCTCCTCAATAATTAAATTACACTTCTGATTAGAAATAAACAGCAGAGATCACTCTTTTGATTACATTTTATTAAAACAATTTAGAAGACCGTAAATGAGCATCTTAGGTTTGCACGGGGGCATCTAACCACATTAACTGACACAGAGCTGCTAACCTTCAGCTCTTTGAGATCACTCCAGCGACTCAGCGCTGGGACAGATCTCAGGGCCTTCTGGATTTTCTCAACCTGTTAGCAAAAAAACAAACAAAAAAAAAACAAAAAGAGCAGTCATGGGAAGTTATGAATGACTCAAACACACTCTTTTTATCCTCAGTCATTTACCACACATAAATGTGCACCAGGCATATTCACTTGTTTTCTGTAGGGGGCGATTATTCCGATGTCTGTCGCGGACAGTTTGGAGAGACCCTTCTTTCCTTGCGTTTCTATCAGTTTGGTGAGGTAGTCGATCAGGACTTCGATCTCAGACACGTTGAAGAAAGACGGACTGTTCGCCTCTCTCTCATCTTTGCCCATCACTCCATGGAAGATCACTGGGAAACCCTGTAGCGGGGTAGCGCTGTCAGTTATTCTCATTAAATATGCTTTTTGAATCCTTAGTAAAATTAAGAATGCAAATTAAAACTACACATGAATTGTACACGGGAGCACTCCCATAATGTCTATGAAGTTTTAAGAAATGTCTGAACCTCAATAGGTTCAGACTGCTGGGGGACCCCCTTGATTTGCATTTGCATTCAACCATACTTGTTATTAATCTCTGGCTCTCTTCCACAGCATGTCTTTTATCCTGTCTTCCTTCTTTCACCCCAACTGGTCGCAGCAGATGGCCGCCCCTCCCTGAGCCTGGTTCTGACGGAGGTTTCTTCCTGTTAAAAGGGAGCTTTTTTTTCCCCACTGTTGCCAAAGTGCTTGCTCATAGAGAGTCATATGATTGTTGGGTTTTTCACTCTGTATTATTGTAGGGTCTACCTTACAATGTAAAGCACCTTGAGGCGACTGTTGTTGTGATTTGGCGCTACATAAATAAAATTGAATTGAATTGTACTATTACAACATGAGTTGTCTTCATGTTTTAATATCTAATTGTTTCAGCCATGAACCTTCTCTGTGGTCTTTTTTCTTCCATCTTCAGCATCTTTTATCCAAAATATCTCCACCCTCCTCTGGACATCTCCAAACCAAACCCCTACTATCTTCGTCTCCAAAACCCTTCAACCGACCTCGTCCCTCCCTTATACTCATTTCTAATCTGGTTCCTCATGGCCCAGCAACCTCCAGCTTGGCCTCCTGTCTCCACCCTCTTCTTTCACCCCTCTTGAGCACTCTTGTTGTTGCCTATACGAGACCCGTCTCATCCAGCCTCACTGCTTCTGCTCCTTTTCATTCAAACACATGTCATCTATCTTTCTCCTGACTTTCATTCTTCTTTTCTCCCGAGCATAGCTCCACCTTTTCTCTACTCACAAATCACAGTGTTGTCCGTGAACATCACAATCATCTTGTCTAACCTCAATTTTCAGCGGAGGTTCAGAGCTTATCCCCGATGTAATCCCACCTCCAAGTAATCTGTCACTCCCACACACTTCACTAGTGTTTCGCTGTTCTCGTACATGTCCCGCACCACCCTCACATACATCACTGCCACTCTTGACTTCCTCGTTCAGTACCACAGTTCCGCTCTTAGCGCCCTATCACATGCTTTCTCTAGATCCACAGACACAGTGAAACTCCTTCTGACCTTTTCTATACTTCTCCATCATCACTTTCAAAGCAAACATTGCATCTCTGAAGCTCAGATGCACTTAACTATTTTATTTATGTTCATCACAGTTTTTTATTTTGATCTGGTTTTAAATTAATGTATTACTAAATCAGAATTGACAAACACACTTTTTCAACTAATCATATGCTTTACAGATGACTTTTTTGGGGGATAAATCAAAATAAATCAAATGTTCCCGAGGTCTCACCTTCTTCGGAAGGTATTCCCAGTTGCAATAGGTCTCACGCTCCCATTGGTCAGCAAACACCTGCAATTCATTCTCATAGAACAACTCATTGGGGATTTTCAGAATGGCACTGTGTGACCTGAGTGAAGGGGAAGGAAAAAGAAGAACCAAAAGAAATAAAAAAAAATGCTGAAGCGTTGTTGGTGATTAACACAAAAGCACAAGTAAACAAATAGCTTTGTCGAGCAAAGTGATGTGCTATAGCTGAGAGACACACCTGTAGTTTCGCAGCAGTTTGGTGACAAAGCGAGTGTCAAAATGCCCGTCTGTATTTTTCTGATATAAAGGATTATGTCTCATCAGCCTCTCCAGTAGAGAAAGCCCTATGAAGCATTCATGTTGTAGATTTTAATTCATGTTAATCTGAGAAAAACTCAAATACCTGAAGCAACACTAAGCATTCATTTGATCCTAAACCATTGTTAGTGATATACAGTGACCTAACTAACAAGATTTGATCAGAAAGAAGAGAAAATGAGACCACTGGACGTACCGAGTCCATGTTCTATTGCAAAAGGAGATCGAAGGATCGGTCCCAGCTGCTTAGGATCTCCTGCCAGCACCAGCTGACCTTTCTCTGCATTGAGCAGACCTGTGAAACAACATAAAACAACCAATGAGTCTGTAACGAGGCGCATCCATTTCAACACTTGCAAGTTATGACCTTTAATCACAAAAAAAACAATTTACTGAGGGAGTGGTAATGTGTAAGAACAGATTCATTTACTACTGCTCTGACTTAAGGTCACGTATATATTTTTCAAACTTGCCGTGCAGAGTTAGTAAGCTGTAAAAGTCTTCACTCATACATTTTTTTTTTTTTTTTACAGCCTTTAGCTAGCTTTGGAGAAAACAAAAGTTCTACAAATGCTAATTATATTCTGTCTGTACTGATGAGTCACACTGAGAGCTGTGTGCTTTCAGAGAAGGCACGAGCGCAAAGCAGCTGGGATGTGGATAAAGTTCAGTAATCAGAGAAGAGTATGATAGATGCACGAAAGTAATAATGTACTGTATTAATACCAGATTTCATGAAAAAAAAAATACATATTTGAACAGAAAGTTGGATGTAAGCTTTTCAGATTCTTGAAGGTTTCACAAAGGACTTAATTTATGTAGCGCCTATTCAACAACAGTCCCTACAAGGCACTTTAAATTGTAAGCACCTTGAGGCGACAATCACACAGCCCCCTATGAGCAAGCACATGGCAACCGTGGGAAGGAAAACTCCCATTTTGCAGTCTGAGAGTGAAGCACTGTGTTAGGATACTTGGGTCCTATGAGGACTTTGAGTTTTGAATTTCACAGAGAGCCAATAAAGAAACGCTAAAATGGGAGAAATATGGTAATAATGTATGAACAAGCTTTTCAGCATCACTCACAGATCTGAATGTTTCGAATTTTAGCATCCTAAATATTTGCCTCGTGTGCATGGTGAAGGACATTATGATGAAAAACGTGTAGTTCAGACATTTATAGTTTACCTGCAATAGCAATGACACACTCTGGCTCTACAGCTTGGCCTCCCTCATCCACAAACACATGCGAAAAATGGCCCACTGGGATCCCTCCAGACACAAGCCTCACAAAGACACAAACACACAGCAGTATGTGCAAGTGCAACGTGGCTCATAACGTGAAAAATGTGCCAAATATCAAAGAGTGTTTAAAAACTAATCATAATGGATACTTCACATGCCACCCACGGGCTCTTACCTGCCAGCTGTGACCATAGTTGTAACTACGACTTTGTACTTCATCGTAACCTCTTTCTCTGGAGGCACAAAGCTGTCTTTGCTCTTGTCCCAGTTACAGTATTTCTGAAAGAACCAAAAAATATGAGAGCATAAACTATTGTTCAGCTTTCCCATCATTCCATCTAATCATTGATTACAATGATTCCTCAGTGTGATCATGAGGAATCTAGTGAAAATGCGGGCCTGTTTGTGGAGCTTGCTGAGACAAGAGAGCGCAAAGGTATTCTGTTTCACATGTAATTCTTAAACATTATGGGCTGTGTTTACAATTAGTCCATATGATTGGTGAAGTAAAAATAAGACTTGAAGCTCACCAGTAGACTCTTGGGGACACTGTTTGGGTCTCGGCTGCTGGCGTATACGCGGTAAATCTGATGAGAATCCATGTTTACTTGGAGTCTCTCACAGAGCAGGTCGCATGCACTGTTTGAAGGTGCACAGGCGAGGATGTGGGCTGATGGATCTGCCTTGCTGACCTGACAATACGAGCAAAATGAAAGTCATTACTTAATAATAACAGGCTTGTGTGCGAAGACATAACATGGTTTATAGGGAGCCACAGGCCTTTGCTTCACACCCAGCAGGACCCAGGCTGTGGCTGCCACTTATTTCAGAAAGGCGCCTAACCTGCCAGATGTGCACAGAATTCAAAGTACATCGTACCAAGGACATACAGCTACATTATTGGTCCTATAGTAAGTACAAATTTCTGAGAAACTTGTACTTACTATAGGACAAGTTTCATTCCTATAGAAAACTTGTCCTATAGTAATTTGTTATCACGGATAACAAATTACAGCATTGTTGAATTTTGCAAGCCCTTCATGTTATGTTAGTTCTTTCCTGTCTTTTTAGTGTTTCTTGAAGTGAACCAATTCCAAAATATCCCTCCATTTATCCAGCTCAGAGTCACTGTGAGGCTGAAGCGCATCCTAGGTGTCATAGAACGAAAAGCAGCTCACAGCTTGTACAGTTTGCCAGTCTTTTGCAGGGCCAACACAGAGATAGACAACTGTTCACACTAACATTCACCCATGTGGGCAATTTAAAAATCACCAATTAACCCAACTCACAAATGTTTTTGGACTGTGGGAGGAAGCTGGAGTATCCAGCGAGAACCCAGGCAAGCATGGAGAGAACATGCAAACTCCAGGACCTTCCTTGCTGTGAAGCAACAGTGCCACCTGCCACATTTGTTGGCAATGTAAAATCTGCATGAGGCAGGTTGTATAAAGCACTTTGAGTGCTCAGAGTAGAAAAACGCCATGAAAGAACCATCCATCAACCTTTTACCCAATTTAGACCAGTGAGAAAAAAATAATAAAAACACCAACAAACTACGGATTAGCAAACGATTAGTTTGACTGTGAATAATCTGCCAGCCCTTGACTGGCAACATGTCCATGATGTGTCCATGACTGTTGGGATGGGCTCTAGCCCTCCAGTGGTCCTGAACTGGACCAGGAATCAAGAGAACAGACAGATGGAATAATAAAGAAAACATCAAAGATTCTACTGAAAGTAACAATATCAAATGTCTTGTATCAAAATCAAACTTAAATTTGTTACAATGTAACAGCCAACGGAGAATGAATATGTTTTCTGGAAACTCACAAATAAGATATCTGATTAATCTCTGAAGCTCTCATTCATACGGATCTTAAATGCATGCGACAGGAGGCTGGATGACAGAAGACGTTTTTCAGGGTGCAGAACATATTTTTAAGACTTTATACCTGATTGATAGCTTCAACCACAGTGATTGTCTTTCCAGTTCCAGGAGGCCCAAACACAAGATGAGGAGCCGGTTTTGATGATCCAGCTACAATGCGCTGGACCGCAGCATGTTGCTCCGGGTTGTTTTCCAGCTGTCGATTAAACATCCTGGAAAGAGACGTAGAAATTTATTTATTTTTTTTTTACACTTAGCAAAAAGGTGTGCAAAATGTGTGTATGAAAACCTATTATGCACCTTGTGCCCATTTGGTTTATGGCATTAAACCAAAGAACAGTAATCCCTCCTGTTAATGCAATATAGTGGCTAAACGCCCAGGAAGACAACAGAGAAATGCTGCTGAGCCCACACTCTCATTTTCAGAAGCTCACTGTTCTTCTACCACCAGTGCCAGGCAAAATATACAGTAGGATACGGCACAATTCATTGTATTCATAACATAACATAAAACCCTACATGGCCAGGCTCCTTCAAATGTAGTAGATTACTGAGACCTTATAAATGCAGCTGGTCTCTTCGATTATCTGATCAGTATCTCCTAACTGTTCCATGCTCTTATTCTAAAACCAGAGGCGATCAGCCTTCCTCCGCCTTTGTAACTTTTTAAAGGTGCTATACAAATAAAGTTATTGTCACTATCATCCTTAAATGTAGTTAAGTTTTTGCATTTATAGACGATGAAGTACATATGAAAAGGTACCAGACCTGAGTTTAGGCATGGGCACACTAGCCACTGCTGCACCTGATGGAAACAGCACCTCGTCAAGTTGATGTTTTACTGCCAGGTCCACAGCCCTGTGTTGTAGCTTCAAAGGGTACCGGTTGATAGTAAACTCCACATCAAACTTCATATTGCTGATAAAGATCTGCAACAACCTGAAATGATTGAAAAGTAAGTAACAAGTTTCTCATTATGGGTTCTTGGCGAACATATCATTATTCTATCTCATACCTTTTTGAGAAACCCAGCTTCACACTGTCCAGTTCTACTCTGTGAACATATCCGGTATACACGGTAATGGGTTGGACGGTGTCCTCAAATTTGGATACTCTCAGACAATCTCCTCGAAGCACAGACGGCCGATTCTCAGCGACACCGGGAACCTGTCGAAGGACATCGATGAGATTCATATGTTTTATAAACATATAAAACATATGAGGTGACAAGTCTGCAGATGATTCAGATGGGGAGATTGACAAGCTAAATCATCTGCTTTAAACATTGTACAAGTGAAACAGAGGGAAGGTCATCTGTCTCCTCATTAGGAGTCCCAAACAAATACAATGCATTCTGAAGTTAACTGCCAAGAAGCGCAATTTACAAGTTAATGCAATGCTTCAGAGATGCCAGCTGCTCCAGCAAAAATAGAGTCACTGCAAATACAGAGCGTAGCAGACGGTGTTCTAATTAAAATCTCTTTACTCTGAGTTTCAGGAGTTTTTTGTTGCCTTGGTCTTGAGTCATGGTTTGATTGCGGAGATCATACTTTCGGATGTCAACCTCCATCTGTATCTCTTCAAGGTGCAGCAGGAGGTGAAACCGATGCGCGTAGTTCTTCATCTTTAAGGGACAACTGAGGAGACCCCTAGATGTCAATGCAAAGGTAAACGGTGCATTTAACAGGGGGTTAGTTCCATTAGATACTCAACATAGAAAAGATATAGCTGGTTGTAATGAACCGGTTGATTTGCTCACTTCACTGACGCAAGTTTCTGTTTGGCAGTTGGACAGAGGTACTCGGAGTCTTCCATCCTTCGTCTAGCCAGATCCTTCAGGTCATATTGATACTTGTAGTCTCCCAATTTCACTGCCGTCTTCAAACTCACAACAGAACTGCAGAAGAAGAAAACAAAACACCATATGGCTGTAATCAGTTTTAAAAAAAACACAAGGTTGGTCAACATGTTAATCTGAAGTCCAAGTCAGGAAAAATGCATCAAAGTACTTCAGTTGTTAAATTGATTACCTCTCAGGTGGTACTCCATCTACTATAATGGTGTCAACGGGCTTGTAAGCAGCCACCTGATATGGTTTATAAGGAGCCACAGGCCCTAGCTCCACAGCCAGTGGAGTCTGGGCTGCAGCTTCTATCTCCCTGACAATGCAGAAGGGCAGCGATCCAGGCAAATCTGGGCAGAACTCGAAATACAATGTGGCAGGGAAATATCCATAGTGATTCAGCATGTACCGAACCACAACCTCATAGCTCTCTCCTGGAGGGAAAAAAAGAAGAAAGACATTTGTGAACATTGGCCAGATTTTCAGTTTATTTCTCATTTCTAAAGGTAGAGAAGAAGTCCTCAATGTATTACCAGGACAGAGGAACAGCGGAGATGCTCTGGTCACTCTCCTCTCATCCTCTAGAGTGAAACAGCGGATCCTGTGCAGGGCAGTGTAGTACGTCAAGTGGACGCAGTCAGTGCCTTTATTGACAATGTGAAACCTGACAACGAACGGCTCCCGCAGGCGAGCCACAGTGAACTGAACCTTCCCACCGCTCGCCACGGGGTCTGATGCGATCTCGATGCCGCCCTTATCAGCCGTGAGCGCTTTCCTGTAAGTGGGGCAGGATCAGGCTGTAATTTTAACAATGACATGACAAGATGATGCCAAATCACTGCACCTGGTAAATAAAACAATGTTTCATCAACCCCACTTTTCTCACCATTCTTCCAATCAAATCCAACTTTATTTATAAAGCACTTTAAAATACCCAGCACAGGACCAAAGTGCCGTACAGTAAATAAGTTCAGAAAAATAGAATAAAACAAGAGCAAAAAGTAAAACACATAATACATAAAAATTAAAACTGCCCTAAATTAAAAAACAAGATAAAACAGCATAGCATTCTTCTCCCATAACTAGTGGATTCATATAATGTAATATATTGATCTTTTGTGACTGAGCGATATCAGTATATCACTGACACCCAAACTGGCAACGTTTCATTTTACACAGGAATAGTTCGGCACTGACTCAGAATAAAACTGCTGTGCGAAGAACTGCATTTATGCAGGGAAGTCAAAAAAGGATTACGAAACACCATAAGTGTAACTCAGACAGATTTTGCAGTTCTGGAAAGTTACCATAGATGGAACCAGTTTATCCATTCTCATCTCATTATCATCTTCTATCTTTTTCCATTGGCTTGTATGCCATAAAACAAAAGTGCAGATTATCAGTTCTAAAAACAAACAAAAAAAACCTCCTGATATATACCTATTCATATCTATCTCCATATACCTACCCATATACTCTCTCTCTCTCCCCATATACCTACCCATATACTCTCTCTCTCTCTCTCCCCATATACCTACCCATATTCCCTCTGGGTATAGAGAGAGAGAGAGAGAGAGAGAACGAGTTACAACAAATAAGTATGGGATATCGCGCCCTCGCGTGTCCTGGCTGAAGAAACCTTTATTCACGCCTTTAAGGCAGATGACGTGTGATGACACGGGCATGGCTCCGCCCACACATCTATAGCCGCTGTCATCACTGTCATCCCTCAGTTCTTACGCTCTTCACCTCGCTGAGAACACCTCTACTGTGTTGAGTGGAGGTGTTAGCCTCCACCGCGCATTTGGTGCGTAGGCTGCCCGCGGAGCGCTGGTTTCGAGTTTCTCCTGCCCCTGTCCTCAGGGATGCGAATTCACCTTGCACGTCAGTGACCAGCACAATGCTTGCCCTGTCTGCCTAGGGATCGTCCACGCTAGGAGAGCGTTGGCGGAGCCCGAAGCCTGTGCGCTCTGTCGCCAGCTCCGACGCTCATCCTGGAAAGACAGGTAAAGTTCGTAGAAAGGGTGCTGGGACACGTGGCTGTCGCACAGCGTGTCCCTCTCCTCTCTGAGTCTGGATCCCCGGCTCCTTCTGGGTCCGAATACGTCGATTTCCCAGTTGACGTCCCCGTGATTAGCTGGGCTGACCGCATGGAACTCGAGAACGAGTTAGCCTATGACGAGCCAGAACCGTGCAGGAGCGCTGACCGGCTTCGGCCCGCCAGCGTCTCCCAGGAGGACGACGACGTGCTCGACATCGGCCTGGACATTCAGGGCTTATCGGAGGATGAGCAGGGGAGCCCACCATCG
>VURO01022783.1:0-17382 GCA_015108175.1 Pelvicachromis taeniatus
TATCCGTCCTCCCCCTTTTCTCTCTGTCCTTTCCTCTCCTCATCCTCAGTCCTCCTCTCCACTTGTCACTTCAGTCACCCCCCCCCCCCCCCCCCCCCCCCCCCCCCCCCCCCCCCCCCCCCACCCCCCCCCCCCCCCCCCACCCCCCCCCCCTCCCCCCCCCCCCCCCCCCCCCCCCCCCCCCCCCCCCCCCCCCCCCCAATCCTGCTCCTCCATCCCATCTCTCGCTCCACCTCTCACCTTCTTTCGCCGTCTTTCTTTTCCCCCTTCTGCCCCTTATCGTGGGTTATCGCTGTTCTCCCTGCCTCTCCTTCAAGGATTACCTCTGCTCACATTTAGATGAGGGCTTTGGAAAGGGATCACTGAGTGCATCCAGTTTTAGGGGGGCCCCTGAATGGGAGGCCAGCACTCGAAAGGAGGCATGTGTGAGACTCTGTTCATGTGTGTCTGTGCATGTGTGTTGTAATATGTTGGAGTGTGATTTAGAGTTAAGGGAGCCGGCATTGCTTACGCATGCGTGGAGTTGCTCGATGATCACGTTTCGTATTCAAGGATTGTGCCATGCTGCTAGTTATAAAAATGTATAGAAATGAAAGCGGAGGTAGTTGGATGAGAAATGAGGAGAATTAAAGTGTTGCTGTTTTCTGTTTCATTAGATGTTTCTCTCCTCCCATACAGCTCCTTTTTTTTTTTTTCCTTTTTTTTTTCTTCATCCGGGTATCCCCAATCTCTCTGGTCTGCTTGTAAAGACAAAACCCAGTCCACGATGTGATTTTTAGTATAAAGATGTCAGTTAAATGGCAAACGGGTTTTTAAAGTTTAAACTTTATCTGAACCATGACTTAAGCACTTAACTTTATGTGAGCGCAGTGAGGTAAGTACAGTCAGACAATTGAGAGGCTCAGGATATATAACCAGTCCCCTATCGTCCATTTGCAGTTCATCCAGCCCTGACTACTTTTTTCACCTGCAGTATCAGACTTGGATATCTCCTGCAATCTCCTTTCTTTTCCTCAGTTATACATGTGTCTGCTGTGTTTTCTTTTATTTACATAACCTTCTGTTATCTCACATTCTGTGCCACAGTTGCTATCTAAATCCAAGGTATTGCTCCAAGGGAAGTGCGTATATGTGTGTTCCTGCGTCGTTGTTCTTCATAGATGTGAATGTGTAAACGATAATCCCAGAAATGCTTGCTCGTGCAAGTTTATACCTCCTCCCTCCCCCCCAAGTTTAAAATCTTATTCACCCTTTTGTGCATTTAGACTGTATAGTTTTGTAAAGTTAATTCAAAACTGTCATCTCGTAGACTGGTTTAACTGTGTAGCCAAGAGCGTTTCTATCCTAGTTTGGTAATAATAGTCTGTGACTAAATGTGTGCTCAATTTGTGTGCAATGAGATGACGGCATCAGCGCATGCTGCGATAAGCCAAATAGGGAGGGTGCTTTTTGTTTAGCATCATTCCAGGGTCAACCTTTCCATGACCTCCACTGTACTGTAGCTCTTAAGAAAATGAAAGGGAAAAGCCTTTGATGTCAGAATTTTGCTGGAACCGCATATCTGCTCTGGTTAGCAAAAACATAGAACAGGATAGGCTGGCTTAAATCTCCCCAGAGCCCTCAACCTGCTCTTATTTATTTTAAATTCATTTTTTTCCCCTTTAACTTTGACTAAAATCTGCCAAGCATGTTTTGATTCCACTTCTGAGCGGATTTGGTGTCTATTGCCCTGTGTAGTGGGACCCCCAGGTTATGAAATATTACTCAGACAGACCTGGTGTTATGTAATCTTACGTAACTGAGGCGGCAGCTCAGCAGGCTCGTGATCAGGGGCTCTGGAGGAGAAGCTATATGGGTCTGCTTATGGTATGAACTCGCTGGCAGGGTCAACACACTCCTGACTACCTGGGACTTAAAGGAAAAATGACCCCAGCTGCACAAAGGATGCTACAGCATCCATACATAAGACATCAAACTGAGGACGATGACCCAATTTGTAGCAGGTTGTCTTTGTGCTTCTGTTTAAGCTGAAAATTTAGGATATAGAATCTTGTTAACCTTAAATTATTCACTAATCTCTGAATTTAACTTTAAATCTGCTATCAGACCTTCGTTTCTGATATTGAAAATATCCAGATTATTGCGGTCCCTCTGCTTTACCCACAATCTTGTACCAGCTCTCCGTGAATCTCATGTGTTTCTCATTCATAATTGATGGCATTCAACCGCAGCATACATTACTGGATCAGAACAGACCTCAGGAATTCCCATGCAAGCTGCCATTGTAGCAGGTTTGAATTTTGCTGCTCACGGTTTTCCTCTTAACCTGGAAACTAGTGCTAGTGCAAACGAATCAGGCATGGTGTGAACTGTAAACTGTACAATGAAGTGCCTGCAAAAGGCAAAGTGTGCTCTGTAGCAGAGGACTAAAGACCTTGAAATAACAGGGGGGATTTTACTGTATTTTAGCTCTTACAGTACATAACCTATAATAAAATGGTGTGAAATTCTAAGCTGTAGATTCAGATTAGCTTTAAAGGTGAATAACGATCTTTTTATTCACTCACATTTTCCAAATTTCACTACGTGCTTGAAAGTTGTTTCAAGTGATTCACTCTGATTTGTCTCTTTCAGACTGAACCTGAAACGGCCAGATCATCAAGACAAGATTTTAAAAGGTAAGGAAATGTCCTGCTTTTAAAGGAAACGAAAGAAGCAACAGATTCTGTAGTTTGTGCTTTACTGATCGGAGTTTTGCTTAATGGCACTCTCCAGTCAGGAACACTTGGTCAGCCATTTTAGTCTGTGGTCCGATCGAAAAGCCAATGCACCATCACAATAATTGAATTACTCTTCCCTGAGTCATTCTGTTGTGACACAGATATCTGCTAACCATAGGCCTGTGTGAAAGTGGCAAATATGCAGTCTTTAACTGCACTTTTTTTTTTTTTTTTAATTAGTTTAGTGTAACTCCTGTCAGCTGGGCTTTATCTTAGTAAGCAACAAGGGGAAGGGTCATCAGTTGGTCATGTCCTGAATATCAGATGCTGTTGAAAAGTGAGAGAGCACGGGTATAAAGACAGGCCTGTGGTCTAGCCTTGAAGCTAGCTTTGGAGATGCCTCACATTACATTTGTGTCTTTGTGCTGATGTCACCCCATGCCCCCAGACCAGCACGAGGATAAGAGCTACATTCTGCCTCTGTGACACAATAGAGCCCTTCTTGCCCTGATATTTTCACAATGTTTTTGCAGGGCACTCAGCGCACACACACGCGCACAGTCCTCCGCAGGCAGCATAGGCTGTTGATTCAGAGCTGGTATCGCTGCTGTGCACTTTACCTGATATTTAAATTCTTGTGGAAGGTGTTTGCTCAGATTTGTAGCACTCTGCTTCCACGGTGCGTTGTAAATAACACGCTCTCAAAATGACAAATGTTAATGCTGCTTTATGAACTACGTGCTTTCTGTAGGATGTGTAGATTCAGTGCTGCTCTGGTAGCGTTTTACAGTCTGTACAGTGTGGAGGTGTGACATGGGTTAACGTCTGAGGCCTGGAGGGAATGTGTCCGGGTCAGCGCTGAGAATTCCTCAGTCCTTTGCGACTAGGTCACTGCACTGGCAAGAGTCTGCCACCTAATTTAGCATGCACACTGCTAACTCTCCCTCCCCTCCTTATTTCTTCCAAGTCTGCCCTTGTCTTTTCTTTCATTTCATCCTTTCATCTTTTGTTCTTCTTACTCAGTCGCTCCTGTCTTTTAGTTAATCTGTCTGCTTGTCTTTTAGTCACACCATCTATTTTGTTGTCCTACTTTGCCTCCTGAGTTTCTCGCTTTTTGTTCTGCCTTTTATTTGTCCCAATGCACTCTTCCTGCTCTTATTTCTTCAGTTATTCATGCCTAGGTATTTACACTCCAGCCGTCATTATTCTGTCACTGCCTGGTTTATCCATTCTCAAACCACTTGCCCTCCTTTTGTTTTTCTCACTTTGTCCTTTTCTTTTTTTTTCCTGTGGCACAGTGAGTTCAGTGCTGCAGGTGCTTTCAAGAGGGCATATGAAGCAAAAAGGCACAGGCTCAACTGGCTTGCTTATTAATGCATTGCAGTAACAGGCATGTGGTGCCTGGTGCTGGTCATGTATGATTTATATGGTGTTTTACACACAGGCTGAGGGCTTTTATACCAGCTATCAGTATTCCTGAGTGAAGGAGTTTGCAGGCTCACCTCTTCATTGGCTAACAGCAGGGGTGACAGACAAACCCCCCAGGTACTGAAGTGTTTCCACTGATGGCAGATGTGGTGGTTTGACAGTCTGATCCTCACACGCTGGCTGGATGGAAGCACGCACGCACTTCAGACGTGCAGTTTTTAGACCTCATGCAGAGTGCAAGGCACATCTGGAGATTTTCTAGACTAGGAATGATAATGAGATGGGGGTGATTAGATTTTAGAAATAATTGAGTTTTAACAGGTTTTTGATTTGATAGGAAAACAGTTTTCCTATATAAACCGTTCTGACTGCTCTGCCATTAAAGTAACTGCTCATAGTTGATGATTACTGATCATGTAATTGATCATTTTTAAGTCACATTAAGAATATCTGCCTAAAATGGTTGGCAATCAATACAAGAATTTAATTTGTTGCACGAAGAAATTCCCATTAATGTATGACTTTTTAGCTCCTTGTCAAAGTGTTTCAATATTTGGCAAAGAAGATTTGCTGTCTGTATAGCATCCATTTTGTGCCAGTCAATATGTTGGTGGATCCCTAAAAATCTCAGCAGATCATTTTATTTTAGACCTTTAGTTTTCTCCTATTTTGATTTGTATGACTTGAATACAACAAATACAATATATAAGCAATTTGAAGCATCTTGGGCTTTAACAAAATGTTCCATTTTAGTATTTCAACCACTTCTAGATCGAATGGGAATTAAACCAGTTTGTGAAATAAAAATTGGCTGCAAAAAATAAATCCTTATTTTAGTAACTTTATTTGCATGTTAATTTTTGCACTTTCATTTCAGAAGCCTGCGCTAAAACCACTGTATTAGATTAAATAAATCCAGCATGTTGGAATTTGACATATTATGTCAAATATGTGAAATTGTATTTACTAACCTGACGGCATAGGTGTAAATCTGTTTGTGCGCACTCTTTGGGCTAAAGCTGTGGTGGTTTCAGACAGTGAGGAGAGGTGAGACGTGAGTAATAGCAGTGACTGATGTCACAGACAGAAACGCGCCGCTTGAGCTGCCCCCCTGACCCGGCTTTAGGATTGCTGCAGCAGCGTGCAAGCACCCGTGGGTAACGCACGCCAAAGCACATTAGAGAAAGGGACACGGAGAGAGCCAGCGAGGGAACAAACAGAACACACCTCAGGGGGATGGAGAGACAGGGAGACAGACGGGTTGGGTGGGGGGGTGTCGGATTAAAGAGGACAGAGAAAAGCTGAGAGACGTGAAGTCTGGCTCGCCATGCTATTTCTTTCTTTCTTTCTTTCTTTCTTTCTTTCTTTCTTTCTTTCTTTCTTTCTTTCTTTCTTTCTTTCTTTCTTTCTTTCTTTCTTTCTTTCTTCAGCAGACTGTCTGGTTTGAGTTGATGTACTACATCACAGCCTCGGGTTTCACTGTCAGCCTCTCTTTGCTGGTTTCACTCTGTCACATGTGTTTAATGCAGACGAGTCTCTGGATGTAAAAGGAAATGAGTTGAACAACAAATGTATAATGGCTAAGTAGTCAGAAGGGGAAAAAGTCAAACATTTGGTCTCTTAGGATTTGCTGCTTTTAAATATGACAATTCTGAGAACAGTGAAGACACCATTACACTTTACATTCACAGATGTTTCACTTAGAGCTCACAGGGTTAAAATGTTAAAGTTGCTATCATCACCTTCATGCACTTGTGTGGTGTTTCTTTGTTTTAGGAGGGAACGTTTTCTGGAGAATTGAAAAATTACTTCTGATAGCAAGGGCTTATCACTGGGCTAAAAGGTGCATACTACATAAGGACAACATTAAGTTTAAAATTTTAATTCCTGTCTGTGGGACTTTAGTAGCATATATCATCATGTTTAAGGTCTAAAAGTAAAGCAATCTAAAAGCAAATCAATTCAAAAATAATTGTACGGTCTCACCCTTTTTCTTTTTCAGTGTCTCACTTTATCTTGTTTATATCCATGGTCACTGTCTGTCAGCTCCCCTCACGGTGTGAAATTGCTAAAGGTGAAAACGCTAGTGTGAGTTCAACAAGGGTATAAATGAGCGACAGTGATGTAGCTGAGGGACTGCTGAGCTGGCTGCCTCGGACATTATTTCCCATGCAAGTCTGATAGATTGACTCCCTCCTGTGCTCCACTGGGTCCATTGAGCACTACAAAATATGCAATTTGTGATGATTCATGTGAGGCAGTAGTAGCATTTCTGTAGCTCAGACGCACCGAGAGACAATAAGATGTTTGATCTACAACCTGAATGATGCAGAAAAATTTGCACTAATGCAAATGTAGGAGAGAGAATTTGGTGTCATTACAGTCACACCTACACACCAGTGTTTAACATGACTAACCTCCCTCTTCCACTGGGTCAGTACATTACTTTCATGTTTCCTTATATTTATGAGCCACAAGAAGCAGTCTTATTTACACACCTACATTAATGTATAAGAATATAGTAAATCTATAATTTGTGTATTAAACCTTTGAAAATTGTAACAAAGGCCTAAATGCAGTAGAATGAAAGCTCTGCCCTTCTTTAAACGTCCCTGTATGCTGCAGGTGTCACTGCTAGAAACTGAGGTTTGCTGCTATGTGCTTGCAGAAGTGTAGAAATTTAGCGCTTAGGACTATCTATATTGCACAAACGTTTGTGTGTGCGTGTTGTTTTTTTGTTTCCAGTAGATTGGAACAAATAAAAACAGCCACTTTTCCTCATTTAAGCAATCAACACAGGTGGTTTGCTTAAGTTGAATCAGTGGGGAAACACACCCTGCATCAAACAGTCCGGCAGTCGGATGGTCAACTTGGCCTGTGTACTTAATGGCCCATTGCCAGGATTTTATCCAGGTGTTTAAAACGTGTTCACGTCAAGATTTGCAAAAGTTAATTATCACCAAAAATCACTCTTTGTAAATTTCTCTAACTACAGCCAGATGTTCAGGTTTTGTTTCACTTGTCCTCAGCACAGGTTAATTTGACAAAAATACAAAGTCAAAACACAACAGTACTGTCAATATCGAAGTTGGTATTAATAATTACATTAATCTGGCTGCCAACTGATGCAACAAACACATTTAACTTGTTTTGCCCCATTTTCAAGGAAAGTTATTTATTACTCCGTGTGCTAATAAGCCAGTGGCAGTCAAAATGCATCTGGGCTTTTCTAAATGAGTCGAATATGTAATGTTAATGTTTGCGCTCATAATTGACCACCAGGCTTGCCTTAGAAAGCCATTGTTATAGGTAGCTGTATGATTAAACAATATCTATACAGCATACAGTATCATCTGTAAGGCATCATAAATGCTACACTCAAAGCTAATTGACACATTTATCATTGAAATCCATCTCTAGAGCCGAGGAACCTTGAGCTGAAAGTGCAGAGTGCTCATTCGCAGGCACTCAGCACCCATGTTTGTTTTTTCGCCACTATCACTTGAAAGTCACATTGAGCTCCGACTCCCAAATGGCTCTTGATGCTTTGATCTCACAGCCAAGAGATGAGCTGATGCACAAAACTGAGCAATCCTGTTTGCGGTTTCAAGGTGATACTTCAAAGTGAGAGGATGTCAAACATGTTTTCAGCACAGGTTGAAATCACTGATGATGCAGTACGTGTCGCAACTAAATACATTTTTATCACATTTTTAGAGCATTACTGGTTTAAATGCAAAAGGTATTTACAATGGAAAAACCATCAAATTCTAATTAAATCTTTTCTCCATTGTCTGGACAAATGAAGTTGGCCAGTATACAACTTAAAAGTACCCTGTCCTTGAGAATGAACACATTAGATTAGGAGCATCTGTTCATATTAAGTATTTTAGTGGTGCAAGCTAAAAACTTTACATTCGGAGCTGAAACAATATCTTCGACTTAGTGTTTACAGAATAGTTCTTGGAAAATTGCCACTGATTTAATTTCCCTTTCTCTATTCTCATTAAAATTAGATTCTAATATTTTTGTGTGTTAGAATTAAACTACTGATCAGTGTAGGAATTGACAGTAAACAAGGCTTTAGTACTCTTCATACTAAAAAATCACTCAAATGAGAAATTGGGCAGGTTTAGTTCTTTTCCAATCTGAACATATTGGGTCCTCGTTGATGTTGCTGAGCAAATGTCAAACTCCCAGCTGGGAGTTTAAGTTGAAAGGTCAGAATTAAATCCTTGCTTTCCTGAGATTTCTTATTGTGCCTGGTGAGACAAATTCATTATTTAGACACAGAATTTAAGTGAGGAGCAAAAGTCAAAGTTCATTTCAGCTACAGCTGGAGGGCTCAGTCTTGTTTATTTACAGCCGTGACCTTCTCGCCCTGGTTATCAACAAATCGGATTTTGCCAAAAAGAAACAAACATGGGGAAACTGTTGTATAAAATATAAGTAAAGCACAAATCATTCCCACTTCCTACTAGGTGCATAGAGACAGATGTACAGATATCTTTTTATATATAGAGATTGTGGTGTGTGTCAAGGGTTTTAACTCATCCTATGACCCTTGAAAGGGCTTTCCTATAATAAAAAAAAAAAATTAAATAAAAATTACAACAAAGAATGCAAATGCCTTTTTTTTTTTTTTTCCTTCTCTCCACTACAGTCTGCTAGAAATCACCACTAATGCAAAAATGCTGCATTTTCTTTTTTCTTCTAATTTTTCTTGTACCTTGCTTAACAATTGGTGACCTCAAAGTGCTCAGGGTTGGCTGAAGAAATGAGTGGTCTTTCCCAAGTGGACAGTTAGTAGCTGTGCTGCTGGTAACACATCACCCTTCAACCCATCCTCCCCCCTCCTCTGCTGTGGCGCATCACCCCACTCACTTGCTTTCAATCTCTCCTTCTCTCTCCTTCACTCCATTGCTTAATATTGATCTTCATTTGTTTCGTATTGATCTGCCACTCCACCCTTTGCCGCATTGAGCAAACACACGGACGTACTGTGCACGCAGAAGCTTACAGACGCAGCACATGCTTGTGCACATACACGCGCACAAGCCTCTCGGATGCAGATGCAAAGAACAAAGGGATAAACACGACTATTTGCAAACCTGTAAGAACTAAACTGCTTCACAGGTTGTGCACACACCTGCAATCATACTCTCCTGATATGAGAGCTTTTAGGCTGAGAACACGATGGTTTGGAGAGGTCTCAGCTCAAACATCAGGCAAGCTAATGGCTTACAAAGGAACCTGGGTTCTATATTGATCCAACACTTTTAGAGTAAGATGAAAACATAGTGAGTCTAGGGCTGCTGGTGGCAGGCGACACAATTACAGCTGCAGTTCATTTCTCAGGTTTGCTGAATTACACTCAGAATCATTAGTACAACAAATGAGAGGCATTCATTTTGGTGGTAATTGTGTAGCGAGGTAAATGAGCCAAGGTGACATTTGTGGCAGTAATTGCATATTTCTTGAAAACCATTCAGTGAGTTCAGAGTAATATTCTACAATTAAGTCAGTCAAGGTTAGAGCTGCATGCTGATGGGCTTTCCCAAAATGGTTTCATAGCAAATACTGAAATGTAATAATGGCATATCATCTGTTAGGGGAAAAGGGAGCTAAAAACACACAATGGGATTAAGGAAATGATGATCAAATGCTTCCAAAAAGCTCAGCCTACCTTTTCCAGTATCAGCAATGGTGTACAAAGGAATGGCTTGTAATTTGCATAACTAAAGTTTTAACATTTACATTTGCTGTATTTGAGCGCTGGTCTGTAATATACCATTTCTGCTGCATTTCGTGCAAACAAAGTCTTTGGGAGATATTTGACATTGTATGCTCTTATTCTCATGTTTGAACAATATTGTACCCCTCCCTCTACTTGTTGACGGACAGCTTTTCACTCTTTGTATGATGTGTCCTCAAACGTCTCTGCAAATCAAGAGCAAACAAACTAGTTCAAGCATAACCCCAACCCTTACTGTGGAAAGACCAAAACCAACAAGGCGCTAGTCCATCTCTTGTGCAGTCTTTGGGTGGCTATTGGTTTCTACTTAAGACTTAATTCTTTGTAAAAACCTGAAATGAATACAAACCATTTCCAGTTTCAAAAAGGCTTCCCTAAAGAAGCTTGGATTGTGATACGTGTAACTGAAGTGGTTCCTGTGTTTACATCAGGCAGGATTAACTAAACATAACTATGATTGTCCTTGTCAGTCATAAAGGAACGTTGCCTTTGGTGTGTTCCCAACTGATTTCTTAATGAGTGTTTTTTTTTTTTTTTTTTGTAAATAACCAGGTTCCAAGAGTTCAGTGTGTTTAGTACACTGATAGGTTGACTGTTTCTGCAGACCAACTAGCCACACCAAATTTTTGGTTGGCGGCATCAAGTTGCCATGACACCAGACTGTTTGTCATGCCCTCTGACCTCCTTTCAGGACATGCTGTGCTCAGTCAGACTGCATCTCCAGCAGCGGCTTGAGTTCAAAGGGCCAGAGGAGGGGAGTGAGAAGCAAGGGGAGGGGAAGCTGTGTCTGCACTCGGTTATATTAGATAAGATGCACCACAGGCAGTACACTGCTTAAGCCTTAAGTGCATACAGACAGGAACACACGAGCCCATATATACATCCACATGTGGGAATCTGGGTGCACACCAACAAAAAAGCCACAAATTTGTCTTTCATTGTATTGCAGTGTCATAATTATTGCATTTGTTTGGGTGAATGCTGTTTAATTTATGATGTTGGATTCTATTTTCCAGCGTTATTAATGTATTATTCATTGCCATTGTCTTCAGCTGTCTCCGCTGTACATGAATTTTTGTACCACCCTCTCATTCATGCTTTGTTGATGGCACTGTGTTCATTCTCACCATTATCTTCCACTCTGTTCATCCATTTCATAATCGGCAACAATAATGTTTGAGGTTTCTGTATCATAAATGCTTGCATTTCTATTCATTCTTGTGCTACCAAAGGGAGGCCCATTATGGTTTACTTACCTGCAAGTATTCGTTCATGACTGAGTCCAGAATTACTTTTGCTTTAAACATCACTTTTGGTCGGCGCCTGGGCAAAAGACTTTATTTACATACCCAAACTGGATGTTTAAATTTGTTTACTGATGCTTCCTATTCTATCCTGTGGTATGCTAATAATCTACACAATGCTCTGCAGATTACAGGAATGCCTTGGTCAAACATCCAGCAGCTCCATGTAGCGCCATGGAAAAATAAAGCTCCATGTAGTTCCTGGTTGTGAGGTTAAATACTTCAATGTCTTTCCTTATTGATATCCAGAGGTGTGGCTCAAATAAAGGTAAACTGCTCAATAGATCCAGTGTTAATGATGGCTAACTGCCTTTTAGCTTGACTTTTGATGAAAATAATTGTAAATCTGTATTTCCATCATTAAAAACACCTAACACATTAGGAGCTTTTGGAAGAATACTGAAACACGTGGATCATTGCATGTTACTCAACATAACTGCATATGGGGCCTCATGTTAACTGCCTGCGGGCTTAATCTTCCCTTTTGTCTGTTAGCCAACAAAAGCGTCCTTGCATTATTTGTCAGCCACAGTCAAACCATTAATAGAAAAAATAAATAAATTAATGCCTCATATTATTTAAAATGATTACACACTGGATGCATATAAAAGCCCCCATTATGTAACTAGAACACTACCATGTTAGTCTACATTTATTTAATGCCTAGATATTGTGTGTAATCTACAAATTTGTGTGTGTTTGTGTGAGAGTGTTCAATCTCCTCTCCTACTCACACACTGGCCCACACAACCCAATAGCCATTGACAACAGTGCCCTAGCAACCATTGGGCATCATGCCAAGCCACTGAGGTTGCCTGGTAGTGTGTTCCCATGGTTACATTTTCTGCCTTTGTAAATAAGGTACGAATGAGAGCGAGGGGTGGTGGTGGCTGTGGGGTTGCAGAAATTGCACTACAGAGTCTCATTTTATCTTGGGAGCTAATAATTTATGGTTTGTGACTCGCAGATACTAAAACTGGTGCTTCAGCCAGCTGTATTTCCACTGAAGAGGTGCTTAAGCATCAGCGGGGATCTGGGGTCAGAGTCCTCTTCACACACAGTCCAATCTGACTTTTAAGGAGGACTGCAGAGATGAATGTAGTTTTCTTTTTTTCTTTTTCTTTCTTTCTTTTTTTTTTTTAATAGAAACCCCCTGAGATCTTATAAAATGTGGATTAGAGAATAACATGGAATCGTATAGAGTTTTAATTCCTCTGAGATATATGTATTGGGGGGCTTGTTTGGCTCTGACGACGTGCATTTTTGTTTTGTTTTTTTGTTTAAAAAATAAAGAAAGAAAAAAATCAAAAATCAAATGGGCCGGCATTGGTCCCTCGCCCCGAAGTTGAGAACCACCGTCTGAGGCCTGCATTCCTGTTGAGCTAGCACTTGCCAGTTTATTTGCTGTCACTGGGCAGATTTCACTAGACTCTGCCCCTACATTGTTTGGGTGGTGCCGTACTCTGTGCATCACTTCTCAAAGCCAAGGAGTGGCTGAGAGCCACCTGAAGTCTTTGTTCTGTCTTTGAAGGCAGTGTAAATGTTTTGATCATTTGTATGAAAAGTGGTGGGCTTGATTTTTAGATGGCTGGATAACTCGTCTATTTCTCTGTTGCTGTTTTATTATACTTTTTTTTTTTTTTCTTACTGGGCATTTGTACTTGTATAAAACCACTCATAATCCTGATCTCGGGTTAGTTGAGCAGGTGTGGAAACATTAAAATAGGAAATGAGTACCAAAGTATCAGATGGCAAGCTTAGTTTTGCTTTATTTTGAAGAGTGGGGGGTGGCTGCCTTAATGCAAACAATTTAAACCATCCAAGGAACTGGGTTCAAGGAGTTTGTTACTCCGAACAGTAAAAAGAGAAAATGACCAACTTGGCAGCAAATGCCAGAGAACAAAGTTCTTGGCTTTTTTTTTTTTTAATAAATGAACCCAGAAGCTTTACACCCAGTGAACTGCTCTCTGGATTTGGTCGTTGTGGAAAAATCAACAGCTTTTTGTAGGGCATTTTGAACTTGTCTGACTTGCATGATCCTGTGCATGCATTTAACACCATGTGAGCTTTTTGGATTTGCCTCATCACTTAACTAAAAATATTTTTTGAGTATGTACAAGTATGAGTATGTATAGCTTTTTCAGGTACACCGCCACAAAAACAAATCTTTAAATTTGACAAGTAGTTCAGTACTGTTTTGGGGCTACATTGTTATGTTGAAAGCTTGGATTCAAATCTAATGTTGTTGTTGTGTTGTGTGTGGATTTTTTTTTCTTTTTTTTTTTTTTAATTGGTACAATAGCAATCCAGAGTAGCTGATTAACTTCATTAATGACAGATTTGAGTTAATGCTCTCTGCACAGATATCTTGTGATAACAGCTGTGCTCTTTGGTGCATTATCTTAGATTTGATTAACTTTTTGTGGCAGCTTGCACCTAACTTTATACTTCGGCTCAATAAAATTTAACTTGTTCTCGCGCTTTCAAAGGGGCGACTGTTCTTGCAAAGCTTCACCTAACCCAACACCAGCTGGGGTTCAGGCTTATAAGCCACCCCTGGCCTCCAGTTCAGGGGCTTCCCACCAGAATCTCACTGGCACACAAACACACCCAAGCAGATTGGCAAAGAGCTGGCATTGGCACAACCATGCCGCATGCATGCGTGATCCGACTGCGAATGAGGTGAGAGGTTTAAAAAGGGGAGGAGAGGACTCGGCGGGGGGGGGGGCATGTTGCGATGAAGAGAGATTGTCTGGAAAGAAGTTGCAAAGATTTTGTGCCGTGAAATGTTCAGTGATGAGGGACAAATAAGAGGCACTAAGAGGTGGGAGAATGGCCAAAGGAAGAAAATGAAGGATGGGTGGCTTGGGGGCTTTTCAGAATGGCAGAGGGCAGGGCAGAGGGGTGAGGTGAATGAGTTTATATTTGGAAACGGTCCCAAAACAAGTTTGAGGTTTTCTGAACACAGGCAAATTTTTCTTTCAAGTCTTATGACTGTACTAAAGATTCAAAACTACTTTTAGTCCTGCTAATGTAATTGAATAGGGCCCTTCACAGCCATGTATCATCCTAATAGACCTGTGCTGGGCAATGTATACTAATACGCACTTAATGGTTGTGGCAGGAAGCAGTGAGTTGCCCTTTAAGGAATCTGATTTGCCACTTATGTGTTTGCATCCAGCTCTGTGAGAGACTAAGACTTGTGCATTTAATGTTTTTTGTGCAGTGGCCAAGCTGAATGGAAAGCCTAGCAACTCAGCTGTGCAGCAGCTATCAAGTAATCAATGAGTCCTTGAGGCACACAGGGGCAGTGTCAAAACACAGCCATTGACAGCTAACAACAGCCAATTTGCTGCTTTTGCAGGAGATCACCTCAGCTAGATGTCGAATGTGTGGGTGCGCCCCATTATTTATGGAGTATAATGAGGGAGATTGACTGGATAGTGCTGTTACTCCAAATTGTCATCCAATTATTCACCCATTAGATCCTGTTTGCTACACTGAAAACTCTTCTACAATGCACCAATTTCTGCATTACACTGAATAATACCCTATTAAATAGCATAAATCGGCATATCCTCTTACAGTGTACAGAGGTGTCTGACACCTTCCTGAGATTCAGATGAGGAAGAAATTCATGCATAAACCAGCAAACAGCAACTGGACAGACTGTACATCGAATGCAGCTTTTATCTGTATTTACAGACTCAGTCTCTCATTCTTCCATTCATGTATGCACTCAAATTTGCCCCATCTATTGCTCTTGGGAGGCATTGTCCTCTATTCCTAACAGTCATCTCTCAGCATTACAAGCCTCTCTGCAGCATTGCTCAACTCCACAGGGTGCTTCACATTTGTGATTCGGTTTGCCCTTGTTAGTATAAAGACCTAAGGCCACTGATGTGTTCACTACTGCTGCAATTCTATTAGGTAACACTTGACAATAATTCACCGCCGCAAGGTCAGTTTTGCCTTTTTTTTTTAGAAACTTTTCAGAGAATAATTTATCTTTATGTGATAACAATAGAGAGCAGGGATGTGCATAAAGAGTTTAGTCTGATTGCTTTAAAGGGATGAGAAATGATTGCGGTAATTCACAGGCTGGTGACAAGTGGGATTGTTGTTTCTTAATGAAAAGTACCAAGATGTTGTAAATTTGAAGATTCTATAACGTCGGTGTTGAATCTAAGAGATGGCTCCTCCAAATGGCCACATGCAACAGTGGAGCAAATTGGCAGGTCTCAGAGGAGTAAGACTCGAATGTGGATAATGAAGCACATTTGCAGTCAGTCTCTCCTTGAATTCACGTGGCTCTCATGTTGTGCTTGGTTGTACACAAGCAAACAATGAATAAATGGTGAAAGCGCTGCCCACTAACACATTTGTGACTGCCTGGCAACAAGACCACCATGTCTTTTTCAGGAAATTGCAAAAGATTTTTTAGATGCGACCCTGCATCCAAACAACCTATTCATTTTAAGGATGGACAGGGCAATCCGAGACATGGCTAACCTTTAAGTCTGCAAGTAGAAACACGGTGTAATGTAAATTTTTTAAAAATTAGCTAAAATGATGCAGTTAAAATGCAGCTGGAATTTTATTCCTACAAAAATTTATTTGCACAGCTCTACATCACTGCATTATTTGGAGCATTGTAAAACGTAAAGAAACCAAGAGGAAAGTCCCTTTTTAGGAGGGGAGCCTTGGATGTGGAGTTTAACAAAGACCGTTTTCTTCTCTGTGCAAATTGAGACTTGCAGGAATCAACTCCAGTGTTGGCTCAGGGCAGTTACTAAAGGGGCTTCCATGCAGGAAGGAATTCACTCCAGTGGCCTACGTAAATCCCTGATGTCCTTGCCTCCAATTGAGCTGACTGCTCTCATTGGCATCTATTCCAATGGATACTGTTGTTTCAACTCAGGACCCACCCACTTAACGTCTCCCGTCAATATTTAGCCTGTGGCTGCTTGACGTTGCTGAATGTCCTCAACTTTGTGGTATCCGTCGTCACTGATGGGAGTTTCATGTGTGGGTGCTCCTTAACTCAGGCTCGGCAGCAATCACTGCTCATCTCAGTGCCAGGCCATTTCAACCGATGGCTCAACTGATGCCCCGCTATTGTTTTAAGACTGCACATCTGCAAGTTGCTTTGCGACCCACATCCATCTCAGCTCCTTTTTTCTATATTCTGTCTCCAACTTTATCTGTAGGCATCGATTTCTCCTCTGTTTTATGCTGGGGTCTTGCTGCCTTCCCTGCCACCTGCTTTCCATGTTTGCACACTGAAAGGGCAAGAAAGTCCCATAACACACCCATGCTGCCAAATATAAATTACTACAGATGGAGATCAGTCTTTTATTGACTGCAGTTCTGAAAGATGCCTCTTAAAGTAAACTGAAGTACAATCTTTAACATAAGTAAAAGGAAGAGTGGCTGAGATGAAGGCAGATGATCTGCTATGGCAATCTCTTATGGGACCAGGCAAAAGATTATATTTAACTGTGAAACGGCTGGCAATTTCCTTTTTGACAATCAAGTCGATACCCTTTTAGTCAAGCTCAACCTGTCTCTGTATTTCCTGTTTTTAACCCAGTTAATCAAACTGCTTGAATAACACCACTTTCTGCAGGAAACTTCAATTTTTGCTCTTCTTTTTTAAATATAATTTTGGGGGGTGCAGTCTTATGGACTTAAGTCTCGACATCCACCGTAGAAGTGAACAAAGAAATGTTCCTTCGATCAGCTTTAGAGGTCATGTGATAACCTTCAGAGCTGATGGCAGTGCGGGAATACAACTAAAGCTTCAGCAACAATAAAAACAGCAGCACAGGATTATTAGACTTTAACCTCTGAAAAATGGTGGAATAGTGCTCTGTAGTGCTGAATTGAATCTTTGAGGATGTGGAAGATTCTAGCAGCTCCACTTGCAGAAGTAGGTCAGGCTGACGCCTACAGTGAGCAACTGCAGGTTAAGTGCTTGTCTTTGTATTCATAGACGGTGAAAGTCTGCCTCCACCTCTGGTGGGGGGAGGTGGTTGTTGACATACTGCGTCTACCCACAAGAGGGAGACAAGTCCTCAAAAATGCAGAATGCGTTATTTCAATTCAACCACTTCGGTGTTAAACTTTGATCTTGTAGTGAGACGGGGGGGGGGGGGGGGCCTAAAAAAGGTTT
>VURO01022783.1:32367-46303 GCA_015108175.1 Pelvicachromis taeniatus
AGTCACCTAAAGGCGCTTTACATTGTAAGGTAGACCCTACAGTAATACATACAGAGAACGGGCAATAATCTGTGAACTGTGGATTGTGAGCCAGCTACTGTGTGTCATGATGCTTTTAAACGATGCTCGTGTAGATGGGATTTAAAACAAGAAAACTGAATATTCTGGTTTTTAAAAAAGTATTTAAGTACATCTGGACATAGCAATAGCACACATCTGTGAAAACATTTTTTTCTGCTCTTTATTTGGGTTTTTTCCCTTTAATTTGTCACCCATGTGCGTTTCCCTCAGTCACTTGTAGCAGCTAACAGGTAAAAGAAAGCGTGTCATTGATTTATATTTGCAAGGTGGTTCTAAATCCAGCTCAGAATGTGCTTGATGATTAAAAATAACAATGATAATGAGTTTAAATTAAAGTGATCGTTTTTTCATTTTTTGTCCTTTTTTGGGTCAAACCTATGAGCTGTAGCAGATTTCAGCCACACTGTCTTTTGAACAGAAATGCTTAATAAAGCAGAAACTATTAGATAAGATTGAATTCTTAGCCATTTGTCTCATTGCAAAAAGCAAATGTTGATGTTATTTTAGAGGTTTCTTTATTTTCTTGTTATTTATTGTAAGTTTTATTAAACCAGGAAAACCTTACTGAAAAAGTTCTCAAGCATGGCCCGGTGTATCCAAGAGGGGAGTTTACAGCCTGTGGAGGTTACTAATGTTTTAAATGATGTCATGATTTTTCCTCTACGCGGTTCCACGCTCGACGGTGGCTTCATCTTTCTTTTGCCTTAATTGCTAAAGCTTTGAATGTACCATCCCGTGCATTCCTCCTCTATGTGTACTTTTAAGCCTTTTTTTACTTTCCTCTTGTTGCAGATATCATTTCACTAATTTTTCAAAATGTTAGTGTAGCTGTGAAGCCTTTACTTTTTTTTTTTTTAACTTTCGTGAGATCAAAATCCAACTGTTGGGTTGGTCTCACAAACACTGCCTGACTTATTTTGGACGACCTTGTGTAAAGCTGTGTGACATGTACACACCGTTCATACTAATTCTGTTTGGGTCAAATAAGAATTGGAAGTTTCTAAATGCCTGAATATGCTTTTCGTGAGTCACGGAGAACGAAGGAGGTTTAAAAAAAAAAACCCATCCCAGTAAAATTTGACCTGCCTTTGTGAAGTCGAATCATTTCAAGTGGAAATTTGCATTTTGTGTGTGTGTGTGTTTTAAACAAGAAGCCAATAATTTGTGAGATTATCATCGAGTTTAAAATAAAAATGTTGATCTTGCCGTTTTATTTCCCAAAGTGTGGTGTGATGTTTTGGTCTGTTTTCTATCTCTCGGTATTATTATTATTTTTTTATTGATTTATTTTTGGGCCGTTCATCGCCTCCAGACTGTTTACATGACTAAAGGAAGATTCATCAGCTATCTGTTTATTACAGGGGGCTGCTGCTCCACCCTCACCATTCCTGTTTATGATGACACTGGTGCACTATGCACCTGAGTCATGCCGGATCAAAGGTTGTATGTGTAGTGACAGATGAGTCACTCCAAACTATGGGAGCAGTACCTTAGAACAGAATATTCAGCTTAGCACAAAGCAACGGTGCTACATTTAAAGGGCCAGTTCACCGCAAAATAAAACTTGTTTATTGAATTCCCAATTTTGGTAATATTGCATTGTTGAAAAATCCATTTGAATGTGACCTGGTTACTCTAAAAGACTAGCTTATTTTGATCTGTTTGTTGTAGGAATCAGTTTCCCCCTACCAAACTACACCTGCACACTATATACACAGGATTTAAAATTTAATGGTCTTACCCCGTGCTGAGCTCTATAGCAGATGTAGACGAAAAGAAAATAGTTCCTGCAAGAAACTGACCACAACAAGGCTTTGAACGTTTTGGGGGAAGGAACGCTTCCTGGATGCAAATCGTTTTGCTTCTGGAAAGGAAGATCTCCGTGACGCTTTTATTATTCTCGTGTTTGTTCTAAAGAAAACATAATTTCTAAACAAGTTGGGAAGCTGTGTAAATGTAAATACAAACAGAATGGTTTGCTAATCTCATAAATTCTTATTTCATTCACCAGAAACCATCAAATGTTTAAACTGAGAGAATTGACCTTTTTAAGAAAACATGAGGTGTTTTGAATTTATGGCAGTGAGATATCTCAAAAAAATGGCCTCCTTTTGTCGCCCTGTCCGAACTTTTTTGAGAGGTGTTTGCAGCATCAATTCCACATTTTTGAAAAATATGTTTTCTATGTTCTATTGTGAATGTTATAAGGAAGGAATATTTATCAAATTTAAATACAAATTACAAAAGCAACACACGACAGGATCAATAACAAATAACAAGAATTCATCTCCAGAAAGAGGTTTGTTTCTTTTTTCTTTTTTTTAAATAGTGAGTTAATTGTGCGTCCATTTTGCAAACACCTTTTTGTTCTCCCAGTTCTACAAACTTTGCATATGTGGATTAAATTTGTCCAGTAATTGCACTGGAATTATGACCTCATCGTGTTTTTGGGTGTCTGGCTGAAGATGCTTGCACAGGAGTGGAGAACCTCAGAAAACCAATTAATGGGGGTTCAAGAAGAGTCTACCTCAGTACACCATCACTCACAATGACACTCCAGTTTCTACTATGATTTTATGAATGGATGGATGTGTCCAAACTGACTTTCATAAAAGTAATCCTTTGTCTGTCATCTCTCCATACACACAGACAAACAGGTGGCAAGACAAAGATGCTCTAACCAAAGGGAAGCTTTTTTTGTGTATAAATTACAGACCCAGACAGACTCCTACACCTGGTCCAGGTTTTAAAAATTCCTACTGGTGGAAAATCACTGGTAGAATATTCCACTCTCACCTGAGGTGGGAAATTCCTGTTGGTGAGAGGACAACTAAAAGAGCCATTGTTTAAGCTGAAAGGTGCTATTGACCATGTGCCTGCCAATCAACGCATTTCACCCTCTAGTGTTGGGCCCATGGTCAATAAAGGGTAGGGTTTTTTTTTTTTTTTTTTGGGTAAACAAAAAGTGTCTTGGAATTCTTTGCACAACAAAGATTTTTGGACTAAGCAGGTAGCTATCCAAATATATGGTTGTGTGGTTCCATTAAATTAAAGTCAAGGCATATTTACACAGTCGATATCTCCAAAAATTATAAAGTGGACCATCTGAAGGTAAAAAAAAAGAAAGAAAGAAATACGGGTGAAAAATATGTAAGCATTATTTAGAAATGAACTGTCATTTTAAGCATGAAATCTTAGCTTAGAGCATAGATTTATTTGTGACATATAGCCTTTTTTAACTGAAAACACAGAGTTTATGAATAATTGTCTTTCGTTCCCATCTGTGTGCCATTGCAACGCTAGTTTACACACACACACACACACATTCACATGCTGTTAAGATAGTAGAGGAGTCGGTTAATATCAGGAGCAAAGGGATGACCGTGTATTGGGAGACAGTAAAAATGAACAGGTGGGGCTATTATAAAAAAAAAAACAGCTGTGAATTCAAACTAGAACATGCAAAACAACTTGGTGACTTCATGGCTATGGGATGAGGTAATTTACTACAAGACTCACGAATAGAAAACAGGCTGTAGTTCACAAAAACATCCAAACGGAGGATTTTTGGAACAAACTCCCATGGAGTAAAATAAAGTAAAACACTGGAAAGGTTGATTACCCAAAGGACCAACACATCTGTTTTTTTTTATAGCTCTGTTTTGTATGGTTGTTAATGAAACTGGCACACTGTCATTCATTGATAATTTCACTGTTGACTGAAATGGCCAGATGACTAATGAGGCCACTGGGCTAATGTATCAGGGCTACAGCTTTATTGACATGTGCACCATGAACGCAACAGGGATGAGAAAGGGGGAGAAAAAAAGCTGTGTTAAGGGTAAGCATACTTTTTTGTTTCTGAGCAAATACTGCCATACTGTCAGCTGGAAGCAACATCAGACTGAAGCACATGAAAAATTAATTCAATCATAATGATTCTGCATAATAACGCATAATTATTCCGTTCAATTATGAATATATTATGCATAATTGAAGGTAGAGGAACAGTGAGGTGCTGATGAGAGAGAGAGGGGAGAAAGCAGAGGAGAGTTAGTGAATAAGGAAGTGCAGAGGATTACTAAGGACAAAGAGAAGGCAATTATGAAGAGGAAGGAGAGTGGAACAGTGCTTGGTTGAGATGACATATCTGTGGAGGTATGTAGAGATGTCTTGGAGAGAGGGCAGTGGACTTTTTTACTAGACTGTTTAATAGTCCTGGAGAGTGAGAGGATGCATGAGAAAGAAAACCCATGCCATGAAAAGATGAGAAAGAGTTGAGAAAAGAGGTAATGATCATTGAGGAGCAGTATGGCTTCATGCTGAGAAACAGCATTGAGTGTGTTGATGGAGAATTATAAAGAGGATATTTGTGGACTGTGGAGAAAGCATATGATAGGGTGCCAAGACAGGAACTGTGGTACTGCACGAGGAAGGTGGGAAAGAGCCCGGAGAGATGGAGGCATGAAAGTCAGTAGAATATGTGCATGTGCATGAAAGAGTGACAGATGGAAAGGTGAAGCTGTCAGGAGCAGAAGTAGTGAAGGTGGGTGAGTTTAGATGTCTGGGTTTAATCATTCAGTGCAACAGACAGCACACAAGAGAGGTGAAGGAGAGAGTGCCAGGGTGGAGACGAGTGCCAGGTGGTGATTTGTGACAGAAGGATAGAAACAACAATGAAAGTGATAGTTTCTAAGATGTAGTGAGATCTGCTGTGATGTGTGACAAGAGGCTCCTGACTTTCTGTTTCTGCACAGGCCACGCCCCTGTATTCAGGTGAATAAATTAGTATGTAAAAGGAAATACATTTGTTATGTAAAATGATTTTTTTATTTTTATTTTTTGTAAATTTGAGTCTGTAAACATGCTTTTTATGCTGTAAAATTGGCATGTTAACATTTAGGGATTGAGCCATTCCGATGATAGCCCCTCAAGTGTTCACTAGAGGAACTGCAGCTTTTTAGCTCTGGAATAAAACGCTGAACACGTGACTTTATAGTAATGACAGTTTTAGATTAATAGATGATAGAAGATTAATAGTAAAGATAAATACTCCAGGCGCTCAACAAAAACATATTATTGTAATTTTGGCCAGAACCGCGACACAATAAGGCTTTGAGAGAGGGCAGGTATGTTTACGGTGACGTCGCTCCAGCGGAGTGATACCTCTGCACTTTTCCCGTTTTCCTGTTTAAACAGTGGAGGAACACCTGGTCTCACCTGTCTCATACTTTTTTCTTTTTTTTCCGCTTGCGGGAAACAGCTAAACTAACGACTTTTAAACGAAGTTACAGGTTGTCTCAGTGATGTGACCGGATTTAAAAACAGGTAACTCGACCGTTAACCTTTTTAAAGATATATTTTAAAACCCCGTGCTGCGAGGAATCAACTGGCTGTGTCGTACTAAATATAGAGTCGCTAAACAAGTTCTCGCTGAAGCTACTTTTTCTTTCACGGGCTTCTAACGTTACTCTGCAATGCATTTAAAGGACTAAAAACGTCTCTGTGACACCTTCAGCCTTCACAGTAAACTCTAGACAACAAACTTGATTAACAGTGATCTGTTTTGTAAAGTGAAATACCGATAATGTGGACCGATCGTCCAGAAGCAATAACTAGTTCCTGATCAATCGCAGCGGCTACCTCACATATTTGAATGCGTGTACAGCTTTGAGTACTCTTATGTCACTTTCGTAAATGTTTAAGAAAACAAAATATTTGAAATCACATTATGATTTTTTTCCAACTTTTTATGACGATTTTGCTAAATGTTTTAAATCCCGAACAGCTCAAATCAGATTACAAATCAGACGGTGAAGCTGATTCTTGATTGAGGCCTCACAATGGTGAAATGCTTTAATTCTTAATGGCACGGATCCATAAAGATGCTGGAAACGTTCTTCAGAGATTTTTGCTTCGTATTGATATGATTGCATCACACAGTTGCTGCAGATTGGTGAGCTGCACATCCATGATGTGGATCCCCTGTTCCACCACATCCCAAAGATGCTCTGATAGGTTCAGATTTAGTAACTGTGAATGTTATTTTTTGTATGCAGTGAATTCATTGTCATGTTCAAGAAACCAGTTTGAGATGATTTTAGCTTTGTGACATGGTGCCTTATCCTATTAAAAGCAACTATCAGAAGATGGGTACACTGGTCTCAAAGAGAGATGGTTAGAAACAGTAGTCAGTTTGGTACTAAGGGGTCCAAAGTATACCACAAGAATATCCCCTATATCGTTACATCACAAGCAGCCTGAACCGCTGATACAAGGTAGGATGGAACCATGCTTTCACGTTTCTGCCAAATTCTGATCGTATCATCAGAATGTCACAGTAGATATTGAGACTCAAAATAAAATTTTATTTGTATAGCACATTTTCAGAAAAAAATATCAAACAGCAAAAAAATCAATCAAATAAAAGTTTAAAAGGATGTGTTTTTAGCTGGGATCAAATCCACAGATCACAGCCTCAGAAGGAGGGAATTGCAGAGTCTGGGGACCACTTTTATAAAAGCTCTTGCCTTTAAGTTCTCAGCCTTGTGTGATTGCTAACCATCACAGCAGACCCTCATCACATGACATCCGGGACCTTGCCTGGAATGTAAGGATGTAAAAGTTCACTGATGTAAGCTGAAGCTTGTCTGTGCAGAACTCTAAAAGTCGAAGCCAGATCCTTAAAGTAGACTCTGAAGGTAATGGGGAGTCAAGGCAACTGAATTAACGATGTTGTGACATAGGAGTACTTAGGAGATTTAGAAGATAACCTATAGACGTTACAAGGAAGCTTTCTTACGACAAGTGAACAATGAAGTGCAGTTGTCCAAATGTGATGAAATAAAGGCGTGAATAACGATTTCCATTTCGGAGTGTGACACAATGGAACTAAACTTGGAAATATATCTCAAGTAAAATCCGAGAGTGAACCAGAGATTTAACGCAAGCATTCAAAGTAAAGGCTGAGTCAGAAGTTACACCTGAGAGAAGATTTAGCAAAAGTGGCAGAGGATCTAAACTTTCCATAACCGTAGACACAAATCTTTTGGGGCACAATAAAGGCTACTGTTTTTGCTTCATTAAGTTGAAGAAAAATTGTCAAACCTCAAACTTTTAATAGAGTCTAAATCTAAGAGTAACTATACAACTTAGAAAGATCTTGGGGCTTAATTTAGACACACAACTGAATGTCATCTGCATAGAATGACAGAAAATGTCCTTAAAGTGCTTAAAATGTGCTGAAGAGGGAACGGATGTAACTGAAACGGCCTTCTGGCACACCGTAGGCAGGAGAAGTGGAACATGACCTAGACTTTGAAGCAGTCACAGGAAAGGACCATTCAGGCACATTTGATGAGAATCACTTCAAACCAGGCCACAACACACCCACCCTGTACCTCAGTTAATCAAGCAAAAAGTGATGGTCAACATTTTCCAAGGCAGACATCAGCAGAACAGATCAATCTCCTGCATGACGTTGCATCAAGATATCATTGGAGGTGTAGAGAAGACCGGATCAGTAATGTTGTATTTGTCCAAAACGGCTGTAATTTTAAGCTCGGTGAGAGAAGAAGGCAAGCTGGAGTGGAAACTGAGATTTTACTGTGTGGTTTCTCTCACATTTGGAAAAAAACAGAAAATATTTTAATGCCCATCAAACCAGATCTTCATTGATAATACAGTGAGGTGTCAAAACTTGTCATTAAGGGTGCAAGGGATGTCATGGGGAAAAGAGTTAAAAAAAAAAAAAAAAAAAAAATTAAAAAAACAAAAAAAAATTTAAAAAAAAAAAATAATAATTTTAAAAAAAAAAAAAAAAAAAAAAAAAAACTTCAACAAGCTCTCAACTTTTCAACAAGAAATACCATCATTTTCAAAAAAAATTCATTATGGTATCAACGTCTTTATAAGGAGATAAAAATAAATTAAACCAGCAGAAAACTTATCATCAGAAAAAGACTTTGTGAAGAAGATTACCACAGAGGAGTAAATGAAAAGACAAATTAAAAATAATACAGTCCATCCATCTTCTTCAGCGTATCAGGGGCCGGGTTGCGGGGGCAGCAGCCTAAGCAGAGAAGCCCAGACCTCCCTCTCCCCTGCCACCTCCTCCCGCGTGTCCGGGGGAACACCGAGGCCTTCTCAGTCCAGCCGAGAGATATAATCTCTCCAGCGTTTACTGGGTCTGCCTTCTCCAGGTGGGGAGGATACTACAATGATCGCATTTATGTGTAATGGTATTCCAATCTCCTGTTGTCTGGAGTTAGTGAGCCTCAGTTTCCTGTTCTTAACTGATAGCAGTGGAACCTGGTGTGGTCTTCTGCTGCTGTAGCCCATCTGCTTCAAGTGTTGTGTTGTATATTCAGAGATGCTTGGTTGTAACAGTGGTTATTTGAGTTACTGGTACCTTCCTATCAGCTCAAAGCAGTGTGGTTGTTGCTGGTTAAGTTGCTGCCATGTGATTAGCTGATTAAATATTTGCGTTAAGAGCAATTCAACAGGCGTACCTAACAAAGTGGCCTTTGAGTATACATCGTTGTCTCCTAATAATTTTCCTGTTCACCCTCTGTGGATTAGTCGTTTGTTGCATTTGCGACTCGGACATTTAGTGATTCATGTATTAATCCTGTCACATAAATCAGAGCTGCAGTAACACGTTGTATGCACAATGCTGATATGTGTGAGGACAGAGTGAGCCATATGATAAACGGTGAACTTTGATGTTTTTATGAAGCTCACGTTGAAGCAGGCTGCTGTTTTAAGCATCATTATAACGTTTTGTTCCCTCTCTCACAGAGAAATGCAACCAAAGACGACTGTTAGGAGCAGGTAACAACAGATTCTCGGCAGTGCAGCTGGTATTGACTGAAAATAAAGAAACACAAAGAATGGCTGAACTAATCAACAATACAAGTGAGGAGCTGGCATTTTCACCTGCTGGGTCAAGTGCAGAGCCACAAACGGCAGTAAGTAAAAAGCAACAAGAACGTAACAGTTGGGAGGACAAAAGAAAGCTTACAGATGAGGAGGAAGAAGAAGAGGAGAAGGAGGAGGAAGAAGAAGAAGATGATGATGATGTGACCAGCTCTGCTTTTCTGGAGCCAAGCACTTTACCGTGGTCGGCAGACAAAACCAGCAGAGCCCTCATAGACCAGGATGATGGAATCTGGTCAGAAAAAGGTGGATCAGAGCCTGAAGAGAGGGACACGGGTATCAGCAGAGGGAGCCAGGACCTGTCAGAGGAGCAGAGCCAGGAAGAGAGCGATGTGAAGAGCAAGACCAAGTGGAGGGAGAGCATGCCCGAGGGGGAGAGGTGGAGGGACGATGAGATTAAGGTGAAGCAGGATGATAAAGGGGACGGCTCCCTTGCAGATGATGAGGATGAGGAAGATGAAGACGAAGGGGGATTAACATATGTCTCAGAAAAATCATCTCCGGGTTTCACGCCACAAGTCACGATTTTGAATCACTCCGCGAAAGAGGTTCCGGAGGAGAGCAGGCCACTCAGAGGAAAGGAGGTGGAGCCGGAGATGGAGCACAACTCCGTTGTAGAGTTTTACCCGGAGTGGACAACCAGTGACGGCAAGTACTGTGAGTATCCCAACCAACCCAGACTCTGCTCTGCTACACCCAGCCCACTTTTTTAAAATTAATATTAATAAGGACCTATTCCTTGTACTGCTGAAATCGGTCAGCACTCTTTTACTCTTAGTGCTCTTATTCTGAAAAATCGTTTCATTTTTGTGTAAAAGTCAGAGTCATGAGTTGATCACCCAAAGTTGGCACACAGGTGCATCTTAGGCACCTCGATATCACCGATATCAGGTATTATGATGTCGATTCCTTAGCAGCCACCTACTAATTGGCTGAAACAGCCTATTTGTGGCTTTTTTCTACTTCATAGAAGTATATAGAAGCTCCACCTGTTCTATTTGTGAGGGGCAGCCAATCAGAAGAGGAGGAGCTTATTTCACACAGTGGGTGAACTGAGGGGCTGCATGAAGACCAAGTAAAAGATAAATCCAGAAGTGTGAATTATGTAAAGTTACTTTATTAAAGTCAAAGAATAAAAATATGGAGCAGTAATTGAGGATAATAGGTCCACTTTAATTTGATGATCTAATCACATGTTGGTTCTGTTCCAAGTAGGCTAACGTGTTTTCTGGAGCACCTTTTTCCCCAGTGAGAATGTCATTGGTGACCTGGCCTAGATTGCCCCTTTTTTTTTTTTTGTGCTTAACTGGGTTTAATGACTCATAATTATGTCTTTAGGTGAATCATTATGTGCCTTCAGGATGTGTCATGTCATTTTTTTTTTTTGTCACCGTCTCTTTCCTGTAGAGTTACAGATGTTGAATTTCCACACTTTAGTACTTTAACTTTGGCTAATCATAAACCGTAACTGTGTTCTTCCTCGTCAGACCTGTGTGAGCATATCTGCAAGGAGAAACTGAAGGTGGTTTTGGCGATGGTGGCTGCAGCAATACTTTTCCCTTTCCTGGTGTGGGGTGGTTACGCCCTAATACCTTTTGATTCGCCAAAGCTTGAAAGCGCCCCCCTCAGGGTGTTGTACACACTGCGCTGTGCCTTCTTTGCCAGCATCCCCATCCTGCTCGGTGAGACTTCAGTGTTTTCCTGTGTTTAAATTATAATGCACCAAAACAAACCTGTCGTGCTAATAAGAAAATGGAGGATAAGAAAATGAGGTGACGAGAATCTTTCTCTGCAGGTGTGGTGGTGCAGGGCCTCGCCCGGCTGCGTTACAGCGCGGTCAAGCCCCTCTATCAGAGTAACCTGTTGAACATACAAGTGGCCGTGCACTGGCACTACGTCAACGAATCGCTTGGCCTCTTCCTCTTCTATTTCCTGCAGCTTGCTGTCATGGCAACCTACATCAGCCAGGACCTCATCAAACTGGTGCCGCTGCTCACCATCGTATTTGTTTTTGGCAGGTACGTGTTTGTGTGCGTGTTGTCAGCAACAAGTAGTTCAATGATGAAAATATTACGATTATTTTATACCTACTGAATGACACTCTCTCATTAGACTTTTCCGATTAAATAAACATGGAGCACAGCGCTGATTAAGTAAAACACAGTTAAATTAAGGCATAAATAAGACTATAACCTCATTCAAAGAAGTCTTCAAGGAGGAAAAATTAACACAAACATAAGTAATTCTGTGAATGTAGGCAACAAACCACAAATGACTAGACTTTTTGGACAAGGAGGGTTCTGTGAAGGCTGCTCTCTGAGTACTCAATCGCCAGAGACATGAATGTTGGGTTAAAAAGTGATTGTGATACTGGCCAGCGGTGTGAATGTGAGTTTTTGGTTGTATCACTCTGATAGACAGCGATGTGTGATAGACTAGGATGTACCCTGCTTTTTGCTCATTGTCAGCTGGCATAGGCTCAAGAAAATGCTGATATACATGGCATTTTATGGATGTAACTTCCTAACAGACCAAAAAAGGCTTCTGTGCTGTCAAAATTGCATCTGAACTGAACTGATCGTGTCTTTTCTTTTTCTTTTTTTTTAATCACCATTTCAATTAAATATTTTAATGTGGCAACCATAATGGGCCCTTAACCAAAATAATGTGATGACTTTCTCTAAGCATAATGTTTTGCTCGGCATAGCCAAAGTGACGAAATGAGTGCACCATTGTTTCATTTTTAGTGCAGATTCCCAGAGTATATGTGATGGGAGATGTTGCAAAAGTTTGAAAACATGAGACTTTCTGGAAAACTTTATCATTTAAAAAAAACAAAACAAAAAACCCCCAAATAAAAATGCAACAGTTATAAGCGTTGTGCTGTATTGCATGACTGGCTCTACCTTGCTAAGGAGCCAAACACCCTTGCTTTTCCGACTTTAGTACTGGAATGGGCTCAACTCTAGAGTTCCGATTTCCGAGGCATATGCAAGGTTCTCTTTAAAAAAAAAATATATATATATATATATTTTTTGCTTTTATTTTGTGTCTCACTATGGGAATGCCTCCTGCATGACTTCATCAGAAGCTGAAATGTCCTCATAGGTTGGCTCAGCAACACTAATATCAGGAGGGGCTAGGACCTCTTCTATTATAAGCTGACATAGTGTCACACCTCTTCCCTGCTTCTGTAGCAAGGAGGTTGGTCTGGTGACAGGCTCACTCATGGTACTCAGAACTGGGGTTATATACATAACCTTAAAGTTCTGGTCTTTTGTCTGAGTAACAAAAGGAAATTACTGCGAGTTTGGCGTGTCCTTGGTATACCAGGACTAGTGTAGGTGGTGACATCACTGTGTTTGACACAACCAGTGTGTTGATCATAACAGGCTCATATTATTGGCGTTTAAGCTTGCATTGCATTAACTTTTGATAATTAGTGTCAAATAATGATGGGATCATCAGCAGGTTTTGAAGGATTGTTTAAAAAAAAAAAAAATTCCAGGTATAACCCCACGTCATTATGACTAAACCAATTACAGTTCATGCTAAGGGGGAGGGTTGATGACAACAGTGTTGCAGTTACTTTACAAAAATCCAGGAGCTGTTGTACATCAGTACGATTTATTCTCCCTGAGGTATGATTGTCCTTATGTCTGAATCTATGAAAGCTTTGTCTTTGATAAAGCGTTAAACCTGTTCGACTGCGATTTCACATCACTAGCGTGCTTAAACATGGCAAAGGTGCTGAGCAGACGAGAGGCAGGACTAAAGCTGCAAAGTCAGCATGTTCTGACTCAGAGCCATCATTACTGCGACTTCACTAGACTGACGAGTTCAAATTTCTGTGAGACAGAACGCAAGGCAGTAGTGTGCTTTAAAAAGCTTTTAATGTGAGTACTCCTCTGATCTTTAAGTGTACAAGAGTGAACGCAAATTGCGTTAAAATGCTGCTTGATGCTGTGATTGGTTTTTATTTGGTTGCTCCACAAGTATGAGGTAAAGACTGTGAAACCATTACTTTCAAATTGTACTGTGCAAGAACAGATAATCATCTTCACTTGTAAGAAAACAAACTATTTGCTTTCTTGCCCTCAGTTAAATGAATAAATGAGGAGAAGCTGAAGAATATAAAGTTCCTTTTCAAGCTTTGAAGAATCATCACACAATAAAAGCCTTTTAAACAGCCTTTTAAATAAAGTTTCACTCTTTGTTCAGTCGGTGACTGGAACACACAACCATCACCCCTCGAGATCAGTGTTATTAAATTGAATAGAGTGAAACCGCTTGAATACTCAGTAAAGATTAAAATTAGATATATTATCTAAACCACAGAGAGGGTGAATGTGTAATTTATTACATAACCTGTTACTTCCTGCTGTGATTCTGTTGGACTTTCTCGTCATGCATGTAACTGCTTTTCTGACTTTCATCATCTGGTTAAACTGGGGATTTGCCCTAAACCTGTCTGATCAGCTGTACTGCTGCAGTCATTTTATCCACAGTTTAAAGGTTGCACATAAAAGCAAAACATCTGCAGTGGGGACATCAGAGTGCCGCCAGGTTACAAGAAACAGTTAGCTGATCGTAGCAATCAGTGGTTCAAAGAGTGTGCTGTGGAACTCTGAAGACCGCCGATGAGTCAAGGGTACCTCAGGGTTTAGTTCTCAGAAATTGCACTCAAAGACTTGATCCAACACAGCTGATTTAAATGGTTAAACGACCTCCTCAACATGTCTTGAAGTTCTCCAGAGGCCTGGAAATGAACTAATCATTTGATTCAGGTGTGTTGGCCCAGGGTGAGATCTAAAACCTGCGGGACACCGGCCCTTGAGGCCTGAAGTTCCCCACCCCTGGTATAAACAATTAGGAGCAACATATTTGGCATCAGAAGCTCTCTGGTTTCCATTTGTAA
>VURO01022784.1:0-13191 GCA_015108175.1 Pelvicachromis taeniatus
CAGGAGGGGCAGATGTGCAGACATTTCAGGGCAGCATAGACTGATACAGTGCCCGGGAAATATGCATAGAAGCAGAGAAATTGTGTCCACACTGACCAGCAAGAAGTGAGACTGCCCGGGGAGACATGAGGAGGCACAGCCCGCAGTACATGCCTGCAGCGCACACAGCATAAAGAGAGGACTGTGAGCAAGCACCACCAAAGTTAGGAGCAGTTTTAATGCAGGCAAAATGTGTATTTGTCGTATAAGACGCACCAACTTTCCCCCCCAGTTTTGGGGAAGAAAAAGTGCGTCTTATACGGCGAAAAATACGGTATATACTGCTTGGTTAGCTTTATATATACTAGTACAGTATAGTAACTGGGAAAGATGATAAGCCTCGCAATTGCCTGACATATCAGTGCAGAGTCAAAGGGTTCCTTCTCTTTTAGTAGTACCTGGCTGAGCTATTTATTGAGCTTAAAAGCCATGATTATGGCAGACATTATACGTTGCCTCAGCTCTGTCCTGCAATTCAGCAAACTGTTTCAACAAAGTTTTGAAGTTTCTTTTTTTGACAGTGCTGTTGAATGTGCAGAGAAGGACTTTTAATAAGACAGCCTCAGCCAGGAGTCACACAGTCCATCTCTAAGGGCCAACAGGCCCACAGCCAGAACCCGACATCTTTCTCACGTATGCTCTCCCTGTCTCTTTGTCTCTTTTACACCGACACCTTTGAGAATCTGGTGTTTTGTTTTTATCTGAAGGAAGAACAACTGCTGCCTAGACCAGTATTCCCAGTATGGTCAGTTTTCCAAAGAATTGAGATAGAGGAGTATTTATTAGACGTAATGATGCTTTTTATAACACCCACTCTCACGTTTATTTTGGTAGACTTCTTTCACATTAGATTTCTTTTTTACATGACTAATAAGAACGATGCTGCAAGCCCAAGTGACACTCAGGCCATGTTGTTACTGAAATGATTTCTTGACATCCTCTCCCCTCCGCTTCAGGAAGTGTTCAAATAATGTTTATTGCACACTTTGATTCATTCAGTGCCAGAACGAGACCGAAGCCACTGTTAATCATTTTATGCACTGGAGGCATATTAATGGTCTGACGAAAGATGACTTTAATAAGTTAATGTACGGCAAGTGAGAGGAGCTTTTTATGACTGGATCTGGCACCATGAATTGGTTGAGACAGAGCGCGAAATGGGTTTTTAGCCATGCAGTCAACTCGAGTCCACAGCTGAATGTGCAATCTTTTTAGGAAATTACAGGTTGTAATGATAAAGCCATCGCGTCTGCATTTACCACAGTAATGAGTCTGACCATACTCATAACATGCCATTTCCAGCATTTCAGCTGCAGCAGAGAACTTGACGGTGAAAAAAGGAGGCTTCTTGGATGATTGTATGTTTGACTTCAGAACAAAATTAGTGTGGTGCTGAAGATATGGATGGTGTGTAGAACTCCTATTTGCAGAGTCCCGAAATATGAATGTGTTGCGGTTTAGCTGGAGCCAAAATTTCTGTGTATCTACTGCATATTCAACCTGATGCTATTTATTATATTCCCATTCTGTCACTGCAGCACATTAATAACACTGTGGAAATGCCTTGGGACCAACTGCTCCATTTTAGTCGGTTTGTATAGCACTGAGACATATGTTTACTGCTTCTTTCGCTAATAATTACATCCTCCAGAGCAGTCCAGAGAGAACATGCACTTATCTCCAGTGGGCTGCTTCTTGGGTGACAATTGTGGGTGTTTTATTAAATGGTCACAAATGATAGTGCCACCCCAGGAGGGCTGCTGTCTTCAGTTTGTGTCTTTGCTTCATATTTTTGTATGGTGTTGCAGTGAAAAGTGACAGTGTTCCCCCAGAGCCTTTCCTCTGTGATATTGGTATGAAAATGTTTTAAACTGTAGCCTGCTGGCAAAAAGGTCCCGATAAAGCCCGGGGGTGTTAAAATTTCTCTTCTAGTCATGGTTTTACCTATTTGAGTTCAATGTCGTAATGTCTGCATGCTAGAACAAAATGTTTACCACCTTATTGTAATTTGTTAGCATGCTAACACGCTGCAATTATGTATTTCGGGGGAAAGAACATGAAGTGAACATGTCTTTCTGACGGCAGTGTATTTACAATATGAGCTCGTTTGAGTTTAAGTGTACAATTTGTACCTTTGCCTTTACTTTTAATTTTATGGTACTTTTGATAACGTCGTCTGTGACATTGATTTCTCAGGTGTTGCAGACGTTGTTTTATTCTTGAACTCTTGATAACAGAGATAACATCAAAGGTTTGTTTAACAGTTTTAAATTTAATAGCGATCAGCTGCCTAGCATTACACAGAGAAACTAACGAAACAGCTATAAAGTAAGCATCACAAAAAGATGAAGTATATTAATATTAGCATTCATGCGTGTCCGTTCAACACCTTGGATCCACTGGGCGTACGGGATTGTCTGTGAGTCTGCTTGTGTTTGCTTATGTCACAGCAATGTACATTTCCACTTCAGAGAGTAAGTGTGAAGCTCTGAGCGGTTTTCCATGTGCATGCCAGAGTCTTCTTCAGAAACTTTTATCTCACAGCGCACAAACTTCCAATGTGCCCTTGAAGCATACTTCAAAGAACTCCAATGAAGGAGAAGGATTTCTGGTGTCCATGTCAAAATCGGAAATGGAGAATAATCACCTCTTATGGCTCCATCACACTATAGTCAAAATAAGACAACCTCTTTGCGATTAGCAAAAACTGGTAGCTGCTCAGTGATAGCGCTATTTTTTTGCTATCAGAGACTGATTGCGAGTAGTTTAAGCAACCACTTTTGATCTTAAGGCGATTGCACAGGTCATTTAATGCGAGGCGACCTGTCTCATGGTCCAAATCGAACTGACTGCAGTTGCTCTCAGACAGATTGGTAAATAGTAAATGGACTGGTACTTGTATAGCACCTTTCTACTCAATTTAGAGCACTCAAAGTGCTCTCTGCTACGAGTCTCATTCATCCAGTCACACAGCTTTACCTGAGCACTTTCATCTAACATTCACACACACTCGCACTTCAGTGGATGAATTGGGGTTTAATATCTTGCCCAAGGATACTTCGACACATGGAGGAACCTAAGACTGACATGATTGGAAGAGCGGCTGTGGGGTGATTGGCGGGCGTTTGCAAATAACTGCCATCTAATGCATAAAAGCAGACAGATTTCTACTCTACTCCATTCAATTTGAGTCTACACTGATGAGTGCAACTCGTCTGTGGCACGTCTCTTTGCAGTGGGAGCCTCAACTCAAGTGGTTGCCAGCTGTTTGTATTCTGCAGTGGCAAATTGCATGCAGTTGCCAATTTGACTCCAGTCAATTGCAAACCAATAGCAGACTGACTACATGTCATAACAGTTTTATCACTGTCTTGATGCATTTCTCTTATGTGACTCCAGCCGGTTAAAATTGAATTCCTCATTTAACCATTCTGCTGTCACTGAGTGCCTGCAACAGTACATGCTTCACTTAACACTGTATTAATGGCAGAGCTGCTCAATGGTGGAGCACAAATAAATCAACAGATTTGTTACACACCTTCCAGCAATATCATTTTTGTATAATGCGTGTTAACTCCACTCAGAAAGGACAGCCGACCAGGAGATTTGAAGCCAGAATCCTCGGTGCTAACCAGTTTGCAGTAGTTAGTACTGTTTAAAGTGTAAGGCTTCACAGAGTTTTCTCAGCTTAGTTTATTAGTAGCGGTATAGACCCAGAGTACAGCTATGAATCATAGTTAGAGCACTTTAGAAACAGTATTATCCAGATCTTACTTCAGCCAAGTTCAACCTACAGCCATGCAGAGCATTTAGAGCTGTATTTTAGCTTTTAAAAAAGGTGGCGTAAACAACCTTCACTATTGTGATGTTCCAATGCTTAACTCAACCGCAATGCCTATTAGTAAGAAAATACATGTTCATGTCCCCGTGAAGCATTTTCCACACGCTGTCAGGCACTCCTTACATGCTTTATACATGTTGATAGCTGTTATTGCAACAATAATTAGCTATGAGCGCAAGCTGTGACAGAGCTTGCTGTTGTAGAAGCACTGTGATGCTGCCCTTGCTGTGATGTTTTGAGACTGTATTTGGATGCGGGGCGTTGATGCATTAGAGGGTAGCAGCAGCAGAGAGCTGGCGAGCATGACTAATCCGGGGATCTCCTGTGTGGTGTGTACGACTGGTTGTCCTTCATGCCTCGCTGATGGGTACTGCACACTCACGGCCTCACACACTGAGGGAGTCAGAGGAAGATTTGGTAGTAGCTTTGTGTGGAGCTTAGTGCTTTATTATCACATATAGTGTAGTTTAGATTTTCAGTAATGGGCCCAATTGGCAGCATACAAAGCTTTCAGCTCCTTTTTTGTTACTAGTCATTCTGCTAAATACATTCTGCACTCTTTGGTAAGAATCTGGTGACACTGTTTGTTGTTATGCTTTGCACAGAAATTTCCTTCTTGAAAGCGGAGCAAAGGTAGCTTTTAAGTCCATTATCAACACCAATAGCATGTTAAATTTCAAAGGATTGTGTTTAAAAACCTTCGTTTTAATTTATCATTCATTAGATTCATTATTCAGTCTTTGACCTCTTTTGCCTGCACAGCCTTCACTTTATATGAATTCTCTATTATAGCTACAGCCCTTCGGAGACCTTAATTCTGTTTTAATGCTGCAATTTCATTTTGCCTGTTACAACAAAAATGACAAAAAATGATATATGAGGACATTGGCCAAAGCCTTTCCTTCTTAAGTGCCAAAGGAGAGACTGAATTAATAGGCTCTCTGTGTTGCTATTCTGCAGCACTGAGGAAAAGTCAAGTTGCCATCTTCTCACTGCAGGATGTCAGTTACATGCGATACAGCGCCATGAAAAAAATATTTACCACCTTACTGATTTCTTAGTGTTTTGCACATTTGTCACATAAAAATTTCAGGCAAACAAATTAGACAAAGATAACCCCAGTAAATACAAAATGCAGTTTTTAAATGATGATTTAATTTGTTAAGGGTATCGTTTTGGTGCAAATATAAATTATCGAATGTGCAAACTTATCAGATGCTTGAACCAAACTGATGAAAATGAATGAAAATAAATGTGTTAGTATACAATAACTGCAATCATACACTATGTAACTCATTGTTTTGGCCTCATAATAAATGTTTATGATAATTCTGGTTTATTTTAACCTAATAAGGAGTTGCTATAATGAGAACAACTTGCTGGCTGACCTACACGCTGGCACAGTCATCCATGAACACTGCTTTGTTTGTCTGTGCAAGGGTGACTTTTAATGTGGACATACTGCCAAAGTCATTGTGACATAGTCGTCTGAGAAAACTTAACAGCTAAATAAGTAGAATCATGGACCATTATAAGGACAAATACTGCTTTCATAGAAATTAAGACAGTAGTACTCTACGGTGCAGATAATCAAATGTACTTGATTAAATGATCAGCAGCAAGTGTGTGCACCTTTATAAAAGCAGAAGTTTAGGCATTGTTCTGGTCAGGAGCATTCAGACAATTCCACAATCTTCCAAGTGGAAGTCAAACTGTGCAATACTCAAAGAAACTGCAAAACAAACAAACAAAACCCCCAAACAAACAAAGAACTACATGTCAGTCTCTACAGGCCTCAATTAAGATTTTAAATGTTAAAATTTATGACAGCACAAAAGATTGACCAAGTATAGCTTGTTTGGAAGACCTGTCAGGAGAACACCTGTTGTCTCTAAAAAGACACGGCAACACAGCTTAAGTTTGCAAAGTTGAACAAACCACAAGATGTCAGCGTCCTTTGGAGGAGACCAGATTGGAGTTGTTTGGCCATGATGTACAGTTTCAGATTTGGAGGAAAACCAAACACAGCAAATCAACACAAAAATCTCATACGTCACAGTGGTGGAGGGATTATGATTTGGGCTTGGTTTGCAGCCACAGAACCTAGGTGTCTTGCAGACACTGAGTCAACGATGAACTCTTCTGTATACCAAAGAATTCTTAAAGTCAAATGTGAGGCCATCTGTCCAACAACTAAAGTTCAGCTCACAAGCTGGGTCTTGCAAGCACTGGGGTAAATCTACAGCAGAAAGAAAGATTGGCTGAGGTGTTGGAAAGTCCAGACCTCAACCTGGCATGACCTTAAGAGAGTCGTGCATCAATGAAAACCCACAGACATCAATGAAATGAAGCAATGTCGTAACAAAAGAGCAGGCTAAACATGACCGAGAAATCATACAGAAAATGATCACTTTGAGTTTTTTCTACAAGTTACTGAATCTGATTAATATCTTTTTCACTTGACTTTATGTAGAGATTAACTTATCTGACATGATACGAGTGTAGCTCTCACTTGTTACTCATGTGTTTTGCTAATCTTAGATGTGAATTGTGATGCACTAAGATTTAATGTCTTTACTTTAAAGCTATTTGTCTCTGTATCACTAGCAGTCCTAAGCACCATGTTTCCCTTTTCTACTGTTACTTACAATATACGTCTTTGTCCTCACTCTGCCCATGTCATGTCCAAATACGGCCCGCTGCTATATAGTTTCTTTTTATGGTAGCCTTGACACTGAAGTATGAGCCTCTTCTGTGAGCTGAACCCTGTGTTATAAATTTACTTTTTTTTTGCGGTCTTTGTATGTGTTCAAGAATTTGTTCTATACAATGTGTGTTTATATTGGTGTGTGAAAGGAAGGACGAGAGACTGGCCTCCTGTTCTGCTGCTGCAGAAACCCTGTGCTGGAACGTTAATTGGTACGACTGGTCTGTGTCTCTGATAAGAAGCAAGGCCATGTTTAATAAACCAAAGATTAGGATGTCCCACTGTCTCGATGCAAGAGACGAAGGTAGAGGAAGACTGTGTTTTTTGTTTTATTTCATGCCTTTCTCCTCCACAAAACTCCACATCACATTGCCTCGTAACAAATAGAAAAACGGCAGTATTACAGAGTGTGAGGTGATTCACGAAGAGGCTCAAAACGCATGTATTATTAAGATTGGAGCAGCGAGGTTTTGAAGTTATGCTAATGAGGAGCTTTTTGGTGCTACAAATCTAACTGTCGTTTGAATAATTCCTCTGCCCGTCCCTCCTCTGCTCCATTCTGCCTCTTTTCCATCTTCTTTCCATTCTACAAGAGTCGCACTTTCAAGGACGCAGCATTGGAGTGAAGCTGTGCGCATGCTGTTTAAAGGGATGTGATGGTAGATTAGACAGCAGCTACAAGAAGTTCAGCACAGACCTCTGACCGGAGGCTTCTCCTCCCACATATAGCCTATAATAAAGAGATCATCTTGCTATGCAAATATATGTATATATAGAAAATCTTTGTGAATGTAGAGAATCTATATTTGTATTCATACATCAGGAGTATACACATGCTTCCACATGGTAACCCTGACATGTCTGAGGAGGGCAGCTTTTAACTTTATGATCAGTCATGTAATTTAATCCTGACATTGAGGGCCACATCCTGTATGTTGTTTTCATATAAGACCAGTTATAACGCTGCACAGACCCTGATGAATATTAAACAGAAGCTTTTTGATCAATGTAAGGGTGGTTTTACACGCTGAGGTTATTGCAAAACATTACAAGTATTCAGTGTGTTTCTATATCCAGCAGACTTTTATTGTTGACAGGTCAGCAATTAAACCACATGCTGGAAGGCAGTCCGTGATGGTACTAATGCTACTGAATTATTCATGCAAGGCTTGTTTATATATGCTTAAGTGTCCAGAAAGACGAGCAGAATAGTATCGATCTGCTATGCAATAAAAAGAGCAAACAATAAGTGCCGTATTCATTCTTCTGCATTCGACCTAAAAGTAAGTCAGAGCGGAGTGGCTGATGATTTCATTAAAAAATGTTATTGGTAAGATTTTGTAATATATTTAAAACGGAGCCCGGCTTTGTTTGGCAGTTAAACCCCTTGTGTCTGAGTTTTGAATTAACTGTAAATAAGATAAAGATCCTGTTGCAGAAGCCGGAGAGCTGAGTGAGTGAGGTGAATAACAATGTTCAGGTCTCGGGTAAAGCGTCTCATCTGCAGGTCTGAAGCACACTGTATGTTTAGGGTGGTCATGTAGGCAAAGGGCACACTCACAAGACACACTCATAATCTTATAAAATGAGACTGCAGTATATCAGAATATGAGGACAAAACATTTCCGCTGTCTCTGCCTGTAATTAGCGTCTCAGTCGTGTTACTCGAGGACATTCTCATGCACAAACTTGTGAAACTGTTTTTTTTTTTACAAAAATAAAACTGTTTACATAGTCGCAGTTTTAGTCGATGTGAGAAGCATCTGCATAATAAGGAAAACTGATATTGTAAGTGTGTATTTGTGTTAACCTAAATTTGGTTTGTCGGTTTGTTTGTTGTTTTAAAGTAGGCCCAAGCTGTTAATATCAGAATTGGAATTTGTGTGTTAAAGTTTGGAAAACAGCAGAATATTTTGGTGAAAGAAAGTCATATTTACACAGGTACAAGCATAGCAACTGATGCACATATGGAGCGTCCTGGTTTGTGATCGTTCTTGTGGTCTAGTCAGAGTTGAAATAGCAGCAGCACTAGAAACCAGGTTTGGACTGTTTGCAACCTTGCGGTGCTTACAGTGTCAATAAGCTCCTCCGCATTAGATTTGTTGAACTTTGCGAATCGTTTTGAGGCACATGTTGTCTGAGTGCTGTTATTGATTTATATGGAAGAGAGCCTGGACTCGCCCAGTTGTAGAAGCAGTGTAAACTAGAAATTGTACTTGTTTAGAGGCACTAAGATGAAGGTGGGAAGGAAGGTTTGTTTGTTTTGTTATTATTTTGGAAAACCACTCCTTAGTTTACAAGGTGCTACATTTGTAAATGTGTCCTTTCTAATAGCAGAGGTGGACATGTTTTTAATGCATTAATAAATCAATCTTTTTTCAGTTAAACAGCTTAAACTTCGAAGAGTCCCCGGACTCCATTTAATCAATTTCTTGAGGGTCAGGGATGAATGACCACATCTCCTCTTGGACGATTAAAGTTGAGGTCCAGGAGGACCAGAGCGGGATGCTGCGAGCCTATTTTTGTCATCAGTGAGGCCAACAGCAGTGAAGAAGAATGAAGATTGTGGGGGTGTTTGACTGCCTACAAAACATTAGGTTCGGGTTAAGGCCCTTCTGATAGCGGCTTCATAGTGTAGGGGTTAACACATTCACCTTACATGCATAAGATCCCCTAACACAACTCCCTCTGCCACTGTAACAACATCTCTTGTGGTGATTATTTGTGAAGAAGGTAAAAGCCAAAGAAAGCTTCTATTTTTTTTAAGACCCTGTCATGGCTTGCAGGCAGTTTAAACAAAGAGTGACTGAAATAAAGGAGCATAAGTAAAAATCAAAATAAAAAATAGTATCACGCCATCAGAGCACTTCGCTGTCAGACTGCAGGCTTACTTGAGGTTCTAGGTTATTTAAAAGTAGAAAAGGAGGCAGAGCCTTCAGCTTTCAGGCTCCTCTTCTGTGGGAACAGCTCCCAGCTTGGATTTGGGAGACTGACACCCTCTCTACTTTTAAGATTAGGCTTAAAAGTTTCCTGTTTGATAAAGCATATAGTTATGGCTGGCTCAGGTGTCCCTGACTCCTCCCTTAATCACGCTTCAGTAGGCCTAGGCTGCTACATGGTGCACTCAGTGTTTCTTCTTCACTCAACTCCTTTCAGTCGTTGTGTTTATATACCAATTGTCATTTAATCATGAGTTATTATTAATCTCTGGCTCACAGCGTGTCTTATTGTCGTATAGTATTTTATTCTATTTTATATAGCATGTTATTCTTTTTATCTTATTCTATTCCACAGTTTTTCCCCATTTTTGCTGCTGTAACTTTCTACTGTCTGTTTTCTGCTGTGACACAACAAATTTCCCATGTGTGGGACTAATAAAGGGTCATCTTATCTTATCTTTGTTTTGTCTCTATCTTCTGTCCCCCAAACCGTCACTTCAGATGATTGTGCCACTTCTGCTGGAGGTTTCTTCCTGTTAAAAGGGAGTTTTTCCTTCACTCTGTTGCCAAGTGCTTGCTGATAAGGAGTTGTCTTTTTCTTGGTGTTTTCTCTTCGTTATTGTAGAGATTTAACCCAGCAATGTAAAGCACCTTGAACTGACTGTTCCTTTGATTTGACACTATGCAAATAAAACTGAACTGATAAATTTAATAAATACAGGAGAATGCCATTTAAAAAAAACTGAATATAAAACAATCAAGGTGAAATGGGTCAAAATTTAAACAATATGTATATTAATATATCAGTTACAGTTCTGCAGATCAATTGTTGTCCCTTTTATGTTTGAATTCGTAGATAAAAGATCGGAATAGTATCAATTTTGTCATTGAAATTTTACCAACAAAGCACACACACTCTCTTTCTGAAAGGTCAAACTTTTTTTTTTTTTTAAACTGACGTCGTTAGTGTCATTTAAAGTTTACATGAGGTCGGTACATTAGCAAAATAATGCAAGTAATTTACAAATGAGTAAGTGGGTGTTTGTGTTTGTATTTGGTGGGTGTTAAATTGGAAGCACTTTGTCATCCTCTTACAGCTGTAGAGAACAGGTAGGGACCTCCTCTTAAGTCCATGAGCTCTAATTGCAACAGGCTCAACAGTGGAGTGACCTGAGGAATAAATCTATCGAGTGGAAACAACAGAACAATTCAATGAAGAGCACTTTGCATACGAATGGTGCACCTGAGGATGTGTAAAGGGTCTGTTGCAAATTTGGCTACAGGCAGGGATGGAAAACATGGATGCATTTATCTAACAACGTGCAGTCTGTATTTTCCAGTGCATCCCCGATATCTCAGGTTCTGGCCGTTACAAGAATCGTTTTTCACCAAGCAGCTTTACTGCAGCAGTTAGTGGATCAAAGTGCTTATTGAGGTGCATCTTGTTAACAGATGCCTACATTTATCGCTATCATCTCCTGTCTGTTTCATTGCTTAACGCCCACAAGCAACCGGCGAGGGAGGATCAAAACATAATACCATGAATTTTTCCTGGCAGGGGCTGATTTTCTTTGATTGCTGACGGGCGACAATTTCTCCCTTCACTGATTCCTAGAATGGGCCCACAGCGAGACCTCAGGTTTAAGAGAGACCACACATGGAGGTGGAGGTCTGCAGAGTCTCTGTCACACTGCCATTGATCTCTGTCATCCTTTTCAGCTTGTTTCTTACACCCTCTGGGCCAGTCATATTAGAAAGTTGACTTGGTGGCACTTAATGAATGTGTAAAACCTGATTTCTGGGACAGTCATTTGGATTGTTAGACGCATCAACCGACAGCTGAGACAGCCTTCATCAAAGTATGTCACAGATTTCAGTACAAATTCTCAGAAGGCAATCCTCAAGAGACTGACAGGGACTGCAGGCACCGGGACTGAGATTACCATGTCCCTGTGCCTGTATTAAAGTGGGCAATATGTCCACTTTAATACATTTAAGTCAATTTCTCTCTTTCTCTATCGAGCAAGCTTTTTCTTTCACCACAGAAGGATGCATAGATACATACATAAATACAAAAAAGTGCCCATCAGGACCTGCAAACACACGTGATTTGATATGTAAAGACTGGTGGGTTTCACTTTTTCATGAAACAATGATTATGGAGCATTAATTGTTGCTCTGAGTTAAAAAAAATAATAATAGTAAAACGAGAGTTTTAATGTTCTCTCACTTAGTTGCTTCACGTCTCTTTCTTTGAATGTTTCCCCTCACCTTCATTGTGTTCTCTTTATTCTCCACTAAACGCCACTGACGGCATCACTGCTCTCACAGAAACCTCCCGCCTCTGTTCTCCTGTCCTTTCTAAAATCGGTGTGACCACTGAATGGACAGGGCATCAAAAGAAGACGAAAACAAAGTTCGGAAGTATCAGTGTTGCTTTCGCTCTTCGCCTGGGACTCAGAGAGAGAATCGATAGTTTTTCATTAACCTGTCTTTCCCCTGTAAAGTACAGTACTACACACTTAAGTTGTGGTGGTGTTGGCGGATGGTTTCTCTCTGTCTTTCACACAAACACATACATTCCACCTGGTGCACATGCGCCTTTTCACTCTAGCGGCTGAACTTGCTTTTAACATTGCAAAGGTAAAGTTTTCCAGCACACACAATGCACCAGTGTTTTCATAGAAAATCTGGCGCATGAAGCTCAGTTTATGCAATAAAAGATGTGTCACAAACTGCCAGAGTGCTCCTTCTTGTACTCGTTCATTTTCTGTGGTTTTTATGGGTATTTATGGATTACAAGCATCAGCTAATTAATTAAGAAATATTACACACGCATACAGTATGGTGGTTGGTTGGCATGCTAGTGTTGTTCACTTCAATTCAATCCGATTTTATTTATACAGCGCCAAATCACAACATCAGTCACTTCAAGGTGCTTTATATTGTAAAGTAGACCCTACAATAATGCATACAGAGAAAACCCCCTATGAGCAAGCACTTTGGCGACAGTGGGAAGAATGCTGAATAACCATCTCCTCATAATTTTAAATATCAGAAGAGAAATATTTTCACATATTTGACTCTACGTTAAATTATTTATTCATTCTGTTAATTAAACTGGGATCACAATGAGGGCCAAACTACTTTGGTTAGCCGGATTACAAGATAGCAGCTAACCACAGTAATCACAAAAGAGTTTGTAAAGTTTATAAATTCTTGTTGACTCACTGATAAAATGCCATTTCAGAGTGGGACCAGAGTGTTTGTCTTTCATTTGCATACAGAAATAACATTATGCAAAATTTGGGTCATTAGGCCTCTGAGTTAAATTGGCCCTCTGAGTTTTCAGTTTCATCGTAAGGCTAGCTAAATGATCATGTTCAACATTGTCCATCCATACATTTATATACAATATATATATATATATATTTTTTTTAAATAAATTTTTAAAATGTATTCATTTATTTATTTACATTTTATTTGCAGTTGATGCAGCGTACAAATGCTCCCTGTCATCTCTACGTTGGAGCATGGCTCTGCTAAATACAGAATGTTGTGGAGAGTTTTTGCCCTCCAGTTTTGGCCAACTTTCTATTATGATGTTGCACGAATATTAATGTGTCACAAGCTTGTTTCAGAGGTGCCAGTGGAGTTTAATTATT
>VURO01022784.1:13211-23745 GCA_015108175.1 Pelvicachromis taeniatus
GTCCACACACAGAAAACGCTGTCCTGTTGTGAGGATGTCTGTTTTTGTGATGTTCGGATCGTTTGCCTAATCAGTGACTGTGAAAGCAGGTGTGCATCATTAGTTATTTTTAGCAGCGACACATGGAAGGGAGGTGCAGTTTATCTGCAGAAAATGATGTTCTGTTTAAGTTGGCGTACGCACAAGCCGGCATCGTGAGCAGTAACAGAGTAGCACAGGATTTCATTTTATTCTCTAAAAGTGTAGCAACTCTTTACTTCACCCTATGATACCCTGAGCTCATAGGGAGGTAGGTTCCAGTTAGATAAAGCCAGGGAAGTGTGAGCTCCTTCACTGGTGACTTAGTGTGGCTTACCACTTTCTTATTAGTCCCATTTCTGGTTTTGTAAACGTTTGGCTAAGTAGTTTTGTTTGTTATAGTGGTCACTGTGTCAGATGTGTTATTGTAAATTGATAAAATACTGCCTTTTTGTGTGTTTTGTGAGCTAACATCTTGCTCTTTCCTACGCGTGTACTCCTTTGACAGCCCCTTTTAAAGTTTTACAGTACCATGCACCTACTGCCAGTTATATGGAGTGGCGGCACTACGATATTCATGAACCGATCATTGCTTTTACAATCTCTCTCTCACCACGGACATGCACATGGCAGAAGAGTCGAGACTATTAAACCGTTCACAAGACCTAAAAGCATTTCCTTTTACAATTTCTCTTAACAAGCTGTTGTCAAATGCCATAATTTTCTACCCCATTTGCCAGCCAGATTGCTAAATATAGAAATACAATTTGACTTTCTAATGCTGAGCGATGAGGGGATGTTGAGTGACTTTATTCACTCGCAGTGAGCTAGTACCACGGAGCACACTGCATTTGCTTGTCTCCAGCACTCTGCAGTCTGCTGCAAGGAACCGAAGTAAAAAAAATATCTCCCTTTGGATTCAGAGTCAACATGTTTGAAGAGATAATTCAGTTTTTTAGAAATGTGTAAGAAACATATCCACACTATTCCTGCTCAAACCTGTGCCTGTAATAATAATTTTAACAATGTTACATGAGCCATTTCCCCTCCATTACAATGGTCCTTCTATGTATATAGAGCTTTTTCTGCTTCTACTTCTTTCCCTGTTGGATCATCACTGCCTCACATGTCTGTCTCTTAACACAATGCAGCTAATGTTGAGGAATAAACGTATTCCTTGCACAGTTCCAGCCTTCCATCTGAAATAGATGAATCCCTCTTTTCCAATCTGAGCATGCACCGTGTGCCCCATATGTTCCAAATGTGTGGGGACAATGTGTAGCTTTATATTCTCTATTAATTTTGTTTGTTTCACTGGAGGCTCTCCAAGGATTGGCGCTAGTGGCATGTGGTGGGAAGCAGAATCTGTCAGAGCAAGGAAATGGTGTGTTTAGCACATGCACACCTGCAGCAGTTGTTGCGGCAGGCGTCATCAACAAGTGCTGAGATGAAACAGTGTTCGGGTGGGTTTTTAAAAAAAATGTTGGCCATGCATAACTATCAGTGCTTTTCCTGGCACTGCCTTGTAAGTATGTCCTTACTGACGCAACGAACACTTGGAGTGATGTGCAAGAAACCTGGCCAGAGTTTCCTTCCTTCTATAAAACCAAGGAAAATTCAACTTTGAATCTCACTGTGATGGGAAGCCAAACATGGAAGTGCTAAAGAGGCTGAATCATCTCTCACAGAGAACAACTGGTGAAATAATGAGTTGAAATTATCCAAGATGGAGAAATGATTCAGAGGAGGTGATTATCGCAGCCAGTTCATGCCCTGACCAACACAACCAAAGCAACAATGGGTCGGGAAACTTGGTATGACGTGAAGCTCGCAAGTCAATCAAGTAAGGAGGCTACGCTGACTAAGCCTTCAAAATCTACCCAAAACTTTCAGTTTTTTGCCAATTGACTAGATTTTCAGAATAGAAAAGAACCTCTGAATGAGGTTGGTGACCTGCCAAAGTGGCTGGTAGAGCAGACAGATTTACTGGCCGCATTCAAAATTTATTTGGCTGGTGGTAATGTGCTGCCCTGAAGGGAAGATGAAGGCGGGATGACTGCCATGGCATCGCCTGGATCCAGATGGCCCAAGACAGAAGGGGATGGATGCACGCACTTTATCAGCAGCCTATATTCCATAAGGCACTCAAAGGCTCAAGTACAAACAAAGGCAACTATATGTAGGTTTGCCAAAGTTAGCTGTTCTTTGCACTATGTCCTCTGCTGCCTGTATGATAATCGATCCCTCTGACAAATGGTTGTACATAATGTTGAACATTGTGTGTGCCGTTGTTGTCTGTTGGGGGAAGGAACACAAGGTGCCTTGCGATCTGATGTTAGGGGTAATTAGGGACAATTTGGGAAGCTTTGATTGAACAGTTGCATAACATAACAGCAGAGCCCTATGGCTAAAACTATTTGGAATTAATCAATCAGAATCAAAATGCTTTATTAATCCCTAAGGAAATTATGGAACTACTGATTTATACCACTTTGGTTAATTTCCATCATCACATGCTTCACTTCTTACTCACCAGTGGGAACTGGGACTAGGAGAATTTGAAGTATCCGGTATTTGCTGTATCCACAATACAGGTCAGTTGATAATTATTTTTGAATTTTTGGTTGCATCATCTTGAGATTTCCTCTGGCCTCAGGCTGTGATTGTTGATCAAAAACTGCCTCATTTGCTCAATAACTGTGGACAATATATTTCACAGTCATTGGCTGTGAGGTTATTAATCGACAGTGCCCACAGGGGTCAGTACTCAAATTTCTACATGCATATTTAAATTGTCCACGTGGAAGTTGTAAACAGAATGCAAGTGCAAGAAGTATTTTATAAATATTGACCAGAAAGGAAAATGTCTTTCAAACAAAAGGGAATTCAAAGAGCATTTATGATGAACTAACATCGGAAGTACAGAAGTTAAAAAGCCCAGAAGAAATATAGGGTAAAGTCCATCTTGAAAAGGTTTTTGAAAGTAATCAGATTTGGGGCAAAGGTCAGATTTCCCCAAAGATGGTTCCAACTACAGAAATAGACAAAAGAAAATAAATAAATAAATAACTAAAACTGTGAGAGGCCACTGTCCACTGATTCATCGAGTCCACTAGACCCCCGTGCTGTGGTATCTGGTATCATGGTATACATGAGACCAGGCTACCTTCGTCCATTCCTTTGTGGTCCAGTTCTGATGGTCACATGCTCATTGTTGGCACTTTTGGTGCCAGAAAACAGAAAAAGGCTAAATAACTTTAATCATGTTAATCACATATGAAAGGTGACAAATCAGATAATTTCACTTGCATCGATATTGTTATCAAAAATAAATAAATACATTTCTGCGCCTTTTTTTCTGTGACAATCTCTGACGAACACAGATAGAACCATACACTGCAGCTCTGTTTGGTTTCCAGGTCTAAAACCCCATGGCACTATCTGCACTGCAGTTAATGGCAGTAAGTGTACAGCTAATGAACAGGCAAGCATTTAACAGCTGAAGAATAAGATATTGAGATTCTCTCAGGAGGTGGTAGAAACCAAAAATGGAGCTAAAGGAGAGCGAATATTTACCTAAATTTGCCTGGTGGCGACTAATACAGCTGTTCCCCTGTCTTAGGCCAAGCTAACTGTCTCCTGGCTCCCAAGAGCACCTGGCTGCAGCCACCGAGGTGTGGAGCTCCACAGTGGGCGGAGACACGTGACTTCAAATTTGAACACAGTTACGTTGCACGAGAAATGTTGCTTTTGTGTTGTATCCTGTAATATAGTGGAATAAATTTTTTTAAAATTATAGGACAATTGATTTTGACAGTGAAAACTAAATTGCGTTTTTGTTACTGTTGATGTCGCTGAGAAATAAGTGTTTTTTAATGTGTAAAATGTATAAATTTATTATTATTATTATTGATTACATGGTAATACATTACCGTTAATAGCATCTGTAAGCTTTTTTTTTTTAAGTTACAAGTATAAACAATGCTGTTACAGTTACACTGTAATCTTTTATTTTAACCTCTAGTATAAGTATGAACATGGAAACAAGTGAACAAAATTTTGAAATAAGTTTAATTGTAATTTTGTATTAAATTGAAAAAACAACGCATTAAAAAACAAACAGCCTGTACCTTCCTCTGTCAAACATGGCAATGACCCTTAGTCCCTGCTCGCCAGCACATGCCTTTAGAAAGAGCTCCATGTCCTCCGCACACTGACAAACAAAGAGGAAGAAGCCCCTTGCCTCAGTCTCTTCTTTTTCCAGCATGTCTCTTAAGCCCCTCTGCTGGTCCTCTTTATTTAAGGACAGCTATTTTGGCATGGTTACGTGTCCATGGAAAAGCGCCTTGTTTTGGACAGCCCACTGCACAGCAGGATGCAGATCTTGAACAACTGCTGGCTCCTGTGTCAAGCATATGGGGATAAAAACTTCAGCTATTCTCTGACGCAGAACAGTTACTTTAACAGTGACCATTTATTGGTGTTTGGTGTTTAGTGTAAAGTGAATACTGGCCTAACTGACTTCCAGTAACTTACACTTTTTCAGTCTGAAAATTCCCCAACTGTGGAGGTCACGTGTTTTCCGCTTACTGTGGAGCTCCACAGTGGCTGCATTCCATTAGCATTATGACCCCTTTTGTGCTAATGCTAAGGTTTACCATCTGCTGGGTGACAGTTAAGTTAGCTCCTGACAGTATATGCTAACTTTTTTCTGGCTGTAACACAGACAGAAGTGTTAATTCAATGTAATATTTTCACCTAATTCTCATGATAGTCACTCAGCCTACAGTGTGTCTTTAAATATAGATGGGAAGAGAAAAATACAACATTATTATTATCTATTGTAGAAATACTCAAGTCAGGAAATAAGTACTTCAGAATAACAGGTAACTTGGAACTACCTCTGCAAGGAGTCTTCCATCATCTCAAATGACACAAACTGTTTTACTCTAGTGTAGCTGTGATGTCCCTGAGATCTATTCCTTCATGTTTATAGTGCATGTGCCTTAAAGTGACTCATGTTTTTGGTTTAAATACATTCAATACATTTTTAAAATGAATTGCATCATAGACACCCGTTGAATCTTTTTGTTTTGAGCAAAGAGCAGAGCTCCATGACTCATAGTCATATCCTATGGGATCACATGCACCGTGAACTCTTCTCACAGCTCCCTGAGAGATGAAGCCGATGTGAATCAGACTGCACGTCTGTGTGGCTTATCTGTCTTACTGAGAGTTGTGGACCACACAATCTCTGTGTGGTCCTGAGCCCCAAAAGACCAACCCCCCTCCACCCCCCCATCCCAAAAAATGCTCCGGAAACGCAGAAAACTAGCAACGGCATCTTCCATCTTCATGAATTCAACCTTGCATGACTGATGCAGAGAAACTGAAGGAGAACTGCAACCTCCGTCACTTCGCATACCCTCTGTGATCTTAACGCTAATTAAGAGTTCTTTGTTTTGTATCAGCTCACATTTGGGATTTTGCACAATCGGAGAAGTCTGTTGCAGACTTAACTGTCAGCACTTTGATCAAAGTGATTAGAATGAGGCATCATGTCTAAGCAAACATGCGTGCACTCCATCCCGGCCAAGATACGAGACTAATTTGTGTTTTGTTTTTGTGATACACTACAGCTGCCATTTCTCAGTCAGCTGAGAGCCTCCCTGTAAGCAGACCATCCTACCTTCGGGCTTCATCTCTGATAAGAATGCTGTACATGCATCATTTTGACTATGTCCATAGTTTGCCTTTATTTCCCTAGACACGTCTGTAATTGCCATTCCAAGAATGCTCTTTGATTCCTGCTACCATGCCAGACAGCTCTGTGATACTGACTGCATGTCAAGAATAATTTGCCTGTGTTACTGGTGCAAAACAATCTCATATTTCAGCGGTTATTGTATGCATTTTTTTTTATTGAAAGCGTGAAGCATATCTGTCTTTGTTCTGATTGGATTGTGCAAATACGATAGAGTGATCAAAGTCGATACAGATTTTGAAATCTGTCTTTGAACTTTATCTTTGTCATCAGACATGATTTGGCTATCGTGATCACATTTGTCTTCTCTTTGACTCTCGAACGAGGTTTTATCTGTAATTTGTTGAACCTATTTCACCTCCATTTGCGCGACAAAAAAGCCGCCTCTTTACTAATCAATACTGAACATTGTGTTTGTAATTGCTGCCACGGCCCTGAAAAACGAAAAAAAAAACACTTTCCAAATTCAAATGTGGCAAATGGCCTCCTTAGTGTCTGTCGATACTCGCTGTGAGCCCGATACGTGTAAATCTTTGATTTTTAGCTTTGTTTTCTGTGTTTGTGTGATTAACTCTCATTAGAGTGCATTTCACAGGTGTTCTGGGACGCGTGCCAGCGTTTCCCATTGTCATCGAGACAGATCGTCCATAAACATGTGGCAGGTTAGCCTTGTTTATGAATGAGGGTGGACATGAACCAGTTCAATCAATGCCACTTATGTCCCGGCTCATTTCTTCCTTCCCGACCTCCCCTTCCCCCTCCCCCTCCTCTTCCTCTTCCTTCAGGTTTTCACCTCTTTCACCTGCTGCAGATGCAGAATAACAGTATTATTATAGCTATTCCCCATTACTCTGGTGATCATCTTATTTGGATTATACTGTTTGCACATAGCTTTCTGTTGCTGTGACTCAACAGATTATTGGAGCAGAGTGTTGGTGTCCACTCTTCCTATTTTGATTATAGTAGTTACCTGTAATACACAATCATCACGTTTGTCTTTATCTTCTTTTAGCTATAATCTCTAAATATTCTGCCAATTTCAGATTTCACTCTAGAAGCCCCAAGTCATTTTTTAAAATGACTTTTGCAGCTGAAAAATAATCCTCCACACTTTCTAAACGTGCCCAAACACAGTGACAATGTCACAGAAGCCGTGTACAAGCTTCTAACCCTTTTAATTAGTTTTTAGCTCTAGTTCCACAGCAGGAAATTTCACCAGAGACTACAAACCTTTGGAAAAACTACAGGGACCGGAGTCTAAATTAAGTTCTGGAGAAGTTGCCTCCAGGGTTACTCCTTTCTGAAAGTTCAGGAACTTTCAGAAAGGGTGGGACTTTAGACGCTTAACATTTTTTATTGGTTGAGCTTTTTATGTCAATCTTTCCAAGTCAGTCACCTCACTGTGAGTCTTCACAGTTACTTGTGAGATCCATTGCTGAAAGTCTAACATTGTGGGCATTTTGGATCAGTTTTGCTTGTCTGTTGACTCAGTGACCTCGTTTGAAAAACAGCAAATGACATAAATACTTCTGTCCCTTGCCTTATATGGTGTCAGTATTGTAGCAGGGTCGGTGGTTATAGTGTGGGCTGGAGGGGATCTCTTTATTGTGTAGATGTGAGAAAATAGCCATAGGTTTTTTGTGCCTAATCTTTGTGGGTCTTTACGTTGTGTTATAAACGTGTGTAACCAGTGGACCTGCGAAAGCCTCGAGTTCCTTACAAAGTTTCCTGGTACTTAAGGTTCAGGGATCTTTGGATGGAAATACAACTTCTGTTCAATGTGGTGGTAGTTTGAACTTCATTAAGGTAATTTCAAAGCTGCAGATTTAATTCTGAATTTACTCTTTTGGAAGCTGGACGAGATACATACGCCAAATGTGTTTGATGCCGCAATTAGCAAAGAGCTCTAATTAGTCCCCTGGAAGTTTGCGTTACATTTAGAGAAATGTAGCAAGTGGGATTGAGAGAAGCTGGAGGCACAGGGAAAACATGTAACTTCCAAGTCCTGTGCCTTCCATGTGTTGGAAATATGTAGCTTTGGCTTAACTTTTTGCCCTGACAATGAACCAAGCATCATCTGGTAAATCGTGTATGCCTTTGAGTGAAACAGCCATAATATGAACACAGTTACATATAAACAAACGTATACACCTTCAATTACCCCAAAGAGAGTTCAGTTCTACTGCAGATAAAGGACAACAGACTTATTCTTGTTCTCTCGGCCCTTTTACCATCATTAAACAATGTATGTTGTTTAATGACGAGGGTCAAAATGCTGTTTGAATGAAGTTCCTACTGCACAGGATATATCATTGTGCCTTTATCGATCCTTGTGTCGTACAGGCCAGCAGTCCTTTGAAATGCTTGTACTGCACCTGTTAAACATAAGAACAGCAGAGTTCTTGAACTGTGCTTGAAGTCTTAATTCAGAGCCTGGTTACTCATGTAACAAAGTAACCTCGATGACCTCGGTTTGCATATCTTTTAATTTGTTCAGTCAGAGAGTTACATCACAAAACTTAGCCTCTTGCAGCGTCACTCTGTGTGTGTGTGTGTGTGATCTGTTGCCAGGGCTCCAGCACAGTCTCCTCAAAAAGAGCAGTTGCACATTTTATCCCAGGAGGGGGCAATGCTCCGACCCCAGGGGGGGGGGGGGGGTAAGGTAGTGCAGGGTCAATGGAGATGTAACACCCCAGCTGCACAATCTGACAGACCTAATGCAGCTATTTGTAATGGGATTCTTCCCCTTCAGCTCCAGCCCTGTTATCGGTGGCCAAGCAAGCTTGCTGCAGCGGGGCTGAGGCCAGCTCATCAGTGCATCGCTCTCCCAGTGTCTCCTGGATGCTAAACAAATGATCACATTAGGCTGAGTGAACTGCAGCTGTGCCGGTGAGGCTTTTTTGTTGTGAGACCAAATCGATTTCTACTTCTTAACATTTTAACGCAGCTGTGAATGAATGACACCACACTGGTGTAGTCAGGTAAGGCTAAAAGAGTGTGACAAGTGGCATACAAAAAGCAAAGGTTTTCCTTTTCGCAGATTTACAGTTCATTTTTATAAAGCCGTCATCGGTAACATCAGCAAACAACAGAAACTTTGAAGAAAGAAGAAAATAAATCCAGCAAGAGAAGCATTTATCATTAGCAGCTTTAAATCATCCTTACAGCTGATAAGTCCTCTGACACTCTTGGTATTATAAGCAGTTGCTTTCTGACACTTTAATCTGACAGCTTTAAATAAAACACCTGTCCAGTTATTGTCTGTCCTTTTAGGAGCAACTGTGCATTTATATATTTTAGATGTGTGTGGATTTTATGGTCTATGGACTAAACAGTGGCTGCAACACTGAATCCACATACAGTCATCTGGCGAAGCTTTAAACTCCCATTATAAACTTTATGTTAACTGTGTGTCTTTGGAAAGCTGTCAATTTGCAACTCGAGCGGCATTATTGTTTATTTAGGGTTTTATTTTTTTGTCACCTGGCAAATTCCACATCCACCTTTATTCCACCAACCACTGTGGCTCTTTTTGCTGCTAAAGTGTCCACTACATTCACCTGCTAATCCTTAACTTTCCACTTGCTGCTGGGCAGGTTGTGTGCAGTGGGTAGAATGTTTATCAGAGATGTTCACAGACAATGATCTACCTGCTGTGACGAGAAAGGGAATGGATGAGAACAACGAAAGTGAAAGAAAACAGGAAAGTCAGCCAGCAACAATTTTCACATTACGCATACTAATTAAATTCTTTAAGCATATGAACACAAATAGACACCAAAGCTTTGTTTACTTCATCTTCCTTCCCTGCACTGCCTGTACTGACCTACAGAAAGGTCACTGCTCACACTGTAATCATAAACTCATTTTCAAATCAAATTAAAGTTTAAAAGATTAATAGCCATCTTGCTCTAAAGGACTTTTTTCCCCAAGTTGATAATCAGATAGGAAATTGCTTTAATATATCTGAAATGCTTAGGAAGAATGATGTACATCAGCTCTCATTTACATGCCAATTCTGATAATCATAGTGTGTAGCTCTTTTTTTTCCTGTTAAGTCCGTGCCCACCTTCACAAGGTTTTGATCGTGAAAATTGGCGCTCCCCTGGTAAGCTTCCTGCTCCATCCCATTGCAGCTGGAAAAGCCGTTTTTAATCACCCAGATAGTGCTGATAGATTCTTCTGGACTTTGCACAGATTAAGAGAGCATTACCTACAAACGAGGGTGAGAAAATCGTCTTTGGTCCTTTAAATACTCACCAGAGAACCGCAATATTACAGCCTTTTATTTTGGTCATTTTCCTTTAGCCCGTGTTTCTCCATGGTTAACTATTAAAACACTTTTTTATTCCGTTACCCCCCCCCCCCTTCCCACCCCTAATGTACACTCATGCCTACCTAAACTCTCACATGGGAACTGCTTTGGAAAAAACGCTCGGTTGAGGTTTGGTGCCTTGCTCAATGGAGACAGCAGAGGGTTGCAATAACAAACTGCGCTCTCTGAGCATATCACATACTAGGATACAGTTCAGTCAGATGTCTTTGATCATCCACCTTGACAAATTCCCCCAGAAGGATTCACTTGTTTTTTGGACTTTTTCCGGGGGGGTGTTTCGGTTTGTATTTGTAGACGACTGTTGCGTTTAGGCTGAAGTTTTTGTCAAACTGCTCCAGGTTTTTCCCGTCAATGTCAGCAAAAATTAAGGCTGCTTGCATCTGCCCCTCTCTCTCCTGCTCTTATTGACATCTCCT
>VURO01022784.1:23803-34804 GCA_015108175.1 Pelvicachromis taeniatus
CCACACTATAATCATGAGTTGTTTGTCAGCGCTGATGTGTGTCTGTCACATAATGACTGTTACACAGCAGCAGGACAGCTTTTTCTTCCAGCCAGAAAAAAGCTGCTAACACCAGCCAAAAAGCACAACAAAGAAAGGATGCAGATCTTAACAAAGGGCATTTTTTATGGATTCCTCATTCTGACTCTGGTAATCACCGTCAACAATAGGCTTTTTGTAAATAAAATGCCCGGTGGTAGCTCTTCAGAGAAGGATGTCTATTTTTCCGGAATAGTTAATGATTCATTTGGGTAAAAAAGGATTTAATTGTCTCTCTCTGGTAAGGCCTGTGTACAATACCCTGACATCTGATGCTAAATTATAGCTGTAAAACTCTGGCCAGTGTTTCAGAGCCAAGCTGGCGTAGACTGTTGATGTTAGGAGAGACAAACGTGTGGCAAACTATATGGACTTTAATTCTGATTTCTTAGCTGAAATGTGAGGAATAAATGGCAGCATTTATTCAGAAATACTCAGAAATATATCAGTGTCCAAAAAGAAGAATCAAAGATGTTTGTATTCATGGAAAACTTGAATTACTTTCATTTGACAGCAGTGACATTTGGATGCAGCTGAATATAGGTTGGATTGATTTGAGGTACGAGTCTGCAAACACCATCAAATGTAAGAACTGAGTTGCTGCAGGGTTTTTATTTTTTCCTATTGGTGTGAGGCTTCTTCAGGAAGGAGCAGGAGGATGGTGCTGAACAGGGAGCAGCGTTGGATTGAGGCTTCCTGTCTATCCCGGTGACGGCTCGGAGACACTTTGCATTACCCTGCCGTTGGTGCCACTGCCCCAGCTTGCACATTGTGAAAGAATATTGATACATTATGAATCCTTTAGCTCTTTGTACAAGTTTCATCCCCCCCACATCACCTTCCACCTTTCTCCAAACTGAGTGCATCTTTTGCTATTGCTGATTCATAGATGCTTTGAGGCAAAAGACTGTGCAGCGAGACTGACAGTAACAGCACAAGTGAAGCAGGCTGAGGAGAAGGTGGGCAACAGAAATTCTTTAGCTCCGAGCTCAGTCTGCAGCATTTCCATTCAATGGTGCATTACACTACTACGACACACGACTTAAGCCATATTGTACTATATTCTTTTTTTGGTGAGTTTGTTTGTTCCTATGGTTACCGTCTTCTTTTTTTTGTTTGTGATCCTGCATAAAAACGTTTGAAAAAGATCATGCAAAATTAAAACATGTGGGTCCCTGCAGTTTTAGCTTGTTACCTCGCTTCTACTTACAAGCGATATGCTGCTCTGGTCGCTTGTCACATTTTAAATGTCCACGAAAGGTCTAATTACTAACATTAATGATGGATGATCCAGTGTTTGGTACTGAATGGAGATGTTTCTTGGTCTACTTGTTAATACATGTGCGCTATCATTGATGATATTAGTTGAACCTAGAGGTTCGCCAGTAGAATGCAAAGTAAAAGCAAATCAAGCACTCTGCCTGACAACGTGTCTGCCGGTACCAGTCACAGCTGTTTCCTGAACATGACGTTTCTTGGATGTAACACTACATTAAAAGACCAAATATACAAGAGATAATAGACTGTTGAAACAAAACTTCAATATCTGGCACAGCAGAAGATGAAGAGCGTTTTCTACTGTTTCTAGTAGCAGATCATCATCCATTGGAAATACAAGTATTAGGATTTAGAGCAAGTGATGTTATCCAAGAACAGAGTCCAAGAACAAATCATATGCAAGAGCGCTGTAGAGCTGTGTCTGCACAACAAAGCAGCACAAGTCACCTGTTCAATCACCTGAAAACACACCATTAACTGCACTATAAAGAAGGCCAAGAAAAAGTGTGCAATGGCTGCTATTGTCTAGTGTCAACTCAAAAACCTATGAAAGTGTACTTGTGATACATGTTTTGCTAATGTTAATGTATTATTGTAAGGTCTACCTTACAATATAAAGCACATTCAGGCGACTGTTGTTGTCATTTGGTGCTATATAAATAAAATTGAATGGAATTAATCTGCACAGAGGAAAGCAACATTTCACATTAATGGTAAGTTATTTTATAAAGCACCACAGTTGCGTGCCATTGTTAGCAACGTATTTAAAAACATCAGCATTGGGCTATATAAAGTCAGGTATTTAATAAACACAATTTCTTGTGAGCAGCAAGAGGTTCACAACAGACTGCAACAGATTAGTACTTTTGCTTCTTTTGTCACATTTAAGCCACATATTACCACAAATTGCCAACTTGAGCCTAGTTAATCACAAACTGATAGCATACTGACTCCAGGTTATTGTAATTTTGTGCCACCTTGATCCACCAAAGTTGTTTTACGACGTGTAATAGACACACATGCAGAAGTTGCAGTGAGCTGCAGTAACAGCAAAGGGAGATATTTTATTTCAAGCCAAAATGAAAACAATCATAAGAAAGTGTTTAAAGAGACATTATTAACACATTTACAGATTAATCGTTTCTGGCGATTAAGGACCCTGAAATATACTTCATACGTTTTTTTTGCTCACTACTGACTCTGTGGTTTCAAATATATTATCTCCCCCTGCTGGTAATGCAACTTCTACATGCAGTAATGCAATTTCTGCCTGCGTGGACATTTCACGCTTTGGTGAGGCAAAAACGTGAAATGAACACGGTTAACTGTTGTGTTTAGTAAACGTTTTACTGTGATACTGGGTTGCAAATGGTTGCAGAAGAGGCCTCCCGTCTTCAAAACAACAATTTCAAAGGCAGCAATGCTGCAAGATCTTTGCACATACATAATTTTGGTTGTGTCAGTAGTTTTTGTTGCTTTAAGATTAATACTTTTACTCTTTTATTCATTTATCAGCAGTTTAACTATGCACTTATTTACTATTAATTATGTTTCTTTGTCGAATGAACTATGTGTTGTCAAGGTTAATAAAATGTAAAAACTTACTACAACTACTACTTAATATTGTTTTTACCTTAAAAATAATTGCATCTCACTATAAATGGATTCATCTCTGAACTTCATTTATCCACGCTGATAGTCATAGTTTTGTCTTGTGAGCCTTTTTAGGAGCCTTCAATGGACTAAACTGTCATTAAAGTAGTTTAGGCTGGACTCACTTCATCTGGCTAGAGTGAAATACTACATACGCAATCGTGAAGCATTAATAACAATCTAATAATCTAATTTATATACAGTACCCTATTTTTTCTCCACATGGGGCTAATAATGAAAATAATACAAAATGAAAAGAAGTGAAAATTGAAATCTATAATACGGTAGCACCCATTTCCCTTTTAACTCTCTTTCTTAGATGAGAACTGCTGCAGTGAATTACAGCTCCCAGAAAATGGAAATATGCAGAACAAATAATTGAATCCGAGACTTTGTGGACACAAGTCTGGAAATCTCACGACTGGATTTTTCTTTTTCAGAAATGAAAGGGGGCTGGCACTTTGCAGTGTGATGGTATAGGAACAAAAAGAAACTTGGACCCATGCGGGATTATGTTGGTGTGTTTTTTAGTCTTCCTTCACTCCAGCTGAACCGTCTTTATGTGCCAAATTCAGGGAATTCTGTTGTACATATGTGTTTCTAAAAATAGCTGCTTCATTTAACCAGGAGTGTGATGGTGGTTGGTTACATTTAGATTTCCTCCCACAGGCTGCTGTCCTTTCAGTGGCTGAATCGTATCACAGCATTTGATGTAGATTTATTTTGAGATGGACAGCGCTGTGCGAAATTCTTGAGCCAACCCTCATTTCTTTGTGTTTGCTAAGAAACAACATTTGTACAATTCTAATGAGCTGGAAATTCATTATTTGGTATGACCACCTCTATTCTTTAACACATCATGAACTCTCTTAGCCAAGCTTCATTTAAGTAGTGTTCAGGAATAAATCTTCAGGCCTCTAGAAGGACTTTCCAAACCTTTTTGTTGGATGCTGGCTGCCTTTTATTCCTTTCATGTCAAGATGATCTCTTGCTCCTTCATTAATGTTGACGTCCGTGCTCTGGGGAGGCCAATCCACGACTGATAGTGCCAATTATATTTCCAGATGGCATTGCATGGTTGATCAAATCTGATCGTACTACATTTATAATTCTATCAATTTTGGCAAGATCCCCAACACCACTGGCTGAAAAGCAGCCCTAAAACATGACAGCACCTCCACCATGTTTTACAGATGTAGACACCGCACTGTTGTGCCTCTCTCCTGACCACCTCTGTACATCTATTTTCAGTCCAGTTCTTGTATAATTTGGGGTACCTCAGTCTTTTCTCCCTGTTTTCCCTCCTGGAGAATGGCTTCTTGACAGCCACCCTTCCACTGAGGACATTTTCAAGAAAGTCTTCTCTTTGGAAGCAAAGTAGAAATTCGAGGTGAATAAAGACCTTTGCACAGTGTTTTCATTGCAACTTTCTTTTTTGGATAACAAACGTTCACGATGGAAGAGGTCTCTGCCGGTGCTGTGGCACCTGTAGTGACAGTTCAGGTACACATTACACACACACACAAACAAAACCATATCCGGTTTCAAGCCCCACTTCACATGAATGGCTGTGTTGTTGTGGTGTTTTTCACCAGTTAACTGCAATTAGACTTTGGATTGTCAACAATTAATCATTTGTTCTTCCCTGGAGTTTTTATCCATTTTCCACTGCTAACAATATGTCCTTCTTAATTACACAGTAATCGGTATAAACAGAGTGTTTATTTTTGTGTAATGAACTGTAACTCATTAAAAAAAAAGAGGGGGGGGGGGGGCTGCATCACAGTCACCTTTAATTCAAGGTTGTTAGCAGTGCATCATTTAAACCAACCGAAGCACAAAGTGTGTGAATTTTTTTATCAAACATTTTAGGCTGACGTCAATTTCAACAGCTTAAAGTCTTTCTATGTATTTTTTTTTATCCTCTCAGCCCGGAGCTATTTGAAGAAATGGCTGTAAATTAAAGTATTAACTGCAAGTTTAATTCATTTTTGTACACTCTGATATATACCTCATAGTTTACCCACTCTTTCTTTGTGTTTGGTATTAAGAGTGCGATGGCTTGTATTCTTATTTCTGCTGAAAAATCGGCAGAACGGTGTTTGATTTTTGTCACAGCTTTGACGCCCTCCAGCATACACCTGCCTCCCGCCCTCCCGCTTCTCATTTTCTGATACCCCAGATAATGTCTTTTGCTGTCTTTGCATATGCTGACAAGAGGAGAGTGTTTCGCCAGGCTGCGGTGGTACAATTACATAACTGACAGAGACAGGGTTGAGACTGCCTGTCATGGGCAAATCCTCAGTTGGTTGTTTGAGTGAAAACAGTAGTTAAATACAAAAAGACACAAAACAATCCCTTTCTTGGCAGCACTGTTGTTCGATGAGGGAGGCTGATCCTCCATATGCCTTATGTGATGCTGAAGGTGATGTGGTTGAATTCACAATCACACTCTCTGGGGTGCACGCACACACACGCACACACACGCACACACACACACACAGATACTGTAAGAATTCCATACTCTGTGCTTTATTCAGTCGTCACCTGAATGTTACCATTCGATCTTACTATAACTGAGATTATTTGATATGTCTCTGCGTTATCATTCGAGGCCTTTACGTTACCGATTATTCATCAGTCTGTGACAGGGTTTTTAGCGCGTTAGTGCCATTAATCATTTAGAAGGAGACGTTGTCAGCTTCTTTTTTTATTACTAAGGCTTGATGACATCATTTTACTCCACTGACAACAGCGGAGTATTATGTTCTTGAAATCGGTGATGAATGATTTCCTGACTTCGCAGACAGTAATCACTGATAGATAGATTTACTTTCACTACCTGTGATAATAATATATCCATTTTGGTCTACAGGAGTTTTTGCTAACCTCATCTGCCACATCTGATACTGAAATCCCGTCCCTCAGTTGGCAAAGTGAAACCGTGTGTCACAGGAGAGTGGAGTCGAGGAGCAAAAATGGATCTGGTAACAGATTTCGTGCTGTGCCAAAGGCCCAGAATCCATCAGCGCTGAGTTTGGCATTAACACATGCAGAGACAAGAAGTAGTACATTTTAGGATACTCACTTTGGACCCAGCCAACTTGGTCAGGGGTGTATTAGCCGAAATAGCTAGCATTACAGCCGTATTCTGTATAAATATGACCTAAACATCATTCAATTTTCACTCAAATCTTAAAGGTACATACAAGATAAAGAGGCGATAAAATGAAACAATTTCTTACTTTTAATCACAGGTTCATGAGTGACAGAGGTATGCAGATATGTGACTTTAGCATATTGGCTCAGTTTTGCATCAATAACTGCAAGGAAATGGCTCCAGGTATTTCACATTTCTTTTGGCCTCAAGTTAGAACTTTTACTAGGTCCTTCTTTTCTCAGGATATTGTGTTCACAGAAAGATTTCCAGGAATGTTTCTTTCGAATTTGCTTGCATAATTCAGAATTCATCGCTCCATCGATGATAACAAGCCATTCTGGCTCAGACACAACAAAAACAGGCCCAAACAATGCTGCTAATACCATCATGTATCATAGATGAGATGGGGTTGCTATACCGAGGGCCAGTATTTTGTGTAGTATTCAGGTGCATTCTGCACACTTCTCATTTAAACTAAAAACATATATATCGGTCTCATCCTCCCCCAAAACATTGTTACAGTTGCCTTTTGAGATATTCATGTGATCTTTAACAAACTGCTGATATACAGCAGAGTCTTTTGTTACACTGGCCTTCTCCCTGCAGCCCTGCCATTTACACCATTATTCTTCAGCGCTCTCCTGATGGAGAGCAACCTTTAGTTACTTAAACAGCATGCCCGGTGTCACCCCATTATCGCTTTATTGATTGAAACTGTGTGACTCTTATTTCACCTTCATATTGATCACTGATCCTTGAGGTTCACATGTTGAACCCACGTGTTGTGTATAGAGGAAACATTTGGTTATGCCATGAGCACCGTGATATGATCTTAATCCGTACAGTGCCGACTTTTGTTCTGCTGGTTCTGGGATGAATAACGCCAATGTCGATAATCTGGTGTCTGCTACTATCACAAGGTCAGTGAATGCAACGGGGAGCTCAGACGGGAAGCTGTGATGTAACAAACCTAACTGATGGCTTTATTCTCACAGTGTGCCTGAAATAAATGTGTAACAAATTCAGCTATAAGCAGACAGCCTAACATTTACAAGGAAGACCTCTAAATCTGTGAGTGGTCCAAATAACAAACAAGCCAGGCAGTTTCTCCTCCTTCCCTCTGTGTACCTTTCAAACTCCTCAGCGAGCTCTGTTACACTGTTTTTGGCAGGAACTCTTTCTCTCTATGCCTGGATTTGTCCTTTTTTTTTTATCACTTGTTCTTAGTTAACATCTTGAGAGGCATTTAGTTGTGATGAGGTGGAATATTTTCTTTCTGCCTTAAATTAAAGCAATGTTAGTCAAGGTCAGCTCTTTACGATGAGTCTTGAAACCCGAGCTTCTCCTCTTTTCCTTGTGAGCCGAGCCTCCCCGTTTGTCTGGACTAACAATGGCGCTCTGTAGTTTCCTTGTGTAGCTGCTGCACTTTACAAACACATTCTGCACACAGGGGGAGCATTTACAGTACAATGTGTCTTAGCTCTGCTTTCAGCTCAGCAGTTACCTTGAAATGCAGAGCTGTCAGGGGATTCTGTCTTAGAACAGCACGTTCCAAACGAGCTCCAATAAGGTGCAAGTTGTTTTCTTTCTTTCTTTTTTTTTTAATCTACGAGAAGACAGAGAAGGCTATTTGAGTTATATGTAAACCCGAGGCGTAACAATATTCCTGTCAGTGGCTTTAGCTGCTGTGTTCACATAATAAAGTTTGCTTTTGTGTTGCTACACTGGGTCTTCCTTATAGCTCTGTGGACTAATATGCTGCGCTTGACTGTTTTGGGGGGGTTTCCTGTTAGAACACCCTATAGTGAAAAGTGCTTTGTTAGGGGGTGGGTTAAATTTGAATGTGAGGTTAGTTATTTTGGCCTCTAGTGACCCCAGAGTATATCTCAGCTGTTGTATCTTTGTGAACACGGCAAGCAACATCCTAGCTATATAGCGTGGTGTCCTCTGAATCATTATCGTAAAACGCTTGAGGTTTTGTACCTTAATCTCCGACAACCTGTTTTATCATTTAAGTTGCAGATTGTGTTGGACCGTAACCCAATTGCATAAGAATCTTCTATGATAAACATTTCAATTTATATTTTAGCATTTACATTTCGCATTGCATTTACATATTTTCCCAAACAATTAGTCAGACTGCTCAGATGCAATCCCAAGTAACCTTCGTATGTGCCTCCGGTTCTTCTGTTCGAGTGCAAAGAGGCGCTGACAGCTGAAGAAAGGCCTTGATCATTGTGGCATTCCCCAGACAGTCAGACCTTCACTCAGTCAGTCAGCTCGCTAGCTAACCCTCACTCAGCATTCATTATTAATCACAGAATTACACTGGGGCGCTCTGTGGGTTGAAGGGGGACAAGTCGTGATAGAATATGCAATTGTCTGCATAATACACAGCAGGCGAGGTATCAGGCGCTGATATGAAGCACAAATATTGCATGAGATTTCTGCACTTATTACTGTCAAATGATGGTGGCGGCGTCAGGGGCAACGGCGAAGACTGTGAGCACGATCCACAGAACCAAGACCAGTGTAAATAAAATCGGATTGGATGGGGATATTGTGTGTATAAAAATCAGCTGGAGCCATGCAGTGATTTGCCCACACAGAAAACTTTGTTGAAGCTTACAAGCTTACAAAAATGTGTTCTTGTCCACTCTTATTCCTCCTGCCCAGTGATGGACATTGAAGCATTATGACCTCTGACGCTTGCTCAATATGTCCAAATTGACAATTTACCAGCACCTCTTTAGCTACAGGAAGCTTTGACTGCCAAGTGAATAGTCACAGAATAACCTCCGGTCAGCTCCACAGAATTGTGTGGGAGGTAAGCACCATTAGCTAGGATGAGACAGGAGTGTCATTCATTCATCCATCACAAGCGACTGTTGATCTTTTCATTCCCAAACCGGCTTGTTGTTCTGCTGGCCTGCCACTTACAAGAGCATTGCATCACTTTAAATAGAATCAAATGTGTATGAATCAAAAGGAAACTCTGAGCTGCGACTGCGTGTTGACATAATCTCGATTCAAGAGCGATGTAAGGTCCCCGCTAGAATCCAGTGAGACACAGAAAGAGCGAGAGCGACGAGGTGAGAACTAATGCGGCCCGGTTTAGCTTCGTCTTTGATGTTTGTAGCAATCCAAGGTGCTCAGAGCCTATCTGTCCTTGAAGTGAACACACCCAGGAATCCCTGGAGAGGTGGAAGATATTATAATCACAGAAAAAACTCAAACCTAGAGAGGAAAGTTTACTTTCCCCCCCATCATTGTTAATGAAACATTGCGTGCCATCACTACTCACTATTTGGCTGGAGTTGGAGCAGCATCTGGAAATACTTAACATGGCGAGCGCAGTCGTTCGTGTAGCAGATTTTGACCACGAGTTCATGCAGACTTCAGGTGGTTACATTTGCTAAATTGTCCAAAAAAGAAGTCTTTAAAATTCAGATGATGTTGGGCTTTTTTTTCTTCTTTTTTTTCACGCTTCATCTACTTCACAGACACGTAACTCTTTTGAAATGTTTTTTTTTTTTTTTTTTAAATCAAAAATCAGTCAGACTCCCAGCTGTATCTGTGCCTAGCTACTATTTAATATTTTAGGTGAACTACTGATGAACTCAATTTAGGAACTGTGTTTATTTGAGTGCACTTGAGTGCAGTGTTTCTTGATATGAGGCAACTTTTAAGGAACCATTACATCCTACTAAAACCATAGCCCTGAAATGAAAGTTGGCCTGCAAGGAAGTGTGTATACGCTCATGTTTGATTTCATCATCGGTGACATCTTCAAGGGTCTAGTCAATCCAGCGGTTTTGCTGCCAGGCTTTTGTTTTCTCAGCCATCAAAGGAAGAAGAGCCTCTGGACAGGTTTACGTGAATGGCAGAATGATTCATCCCATGGTATGAAGCATCAAAACCAATTTGCACTGCAGTATTGGACACTGGCCTTTTTTCTTTCTTTCTGTCTGTGATGTCTATATTTCTGAGGCGTTACAGTGTGAATATTAAGGTCAGCTTGACATATTGGTTGGTTAAAAGTAGAGAGTGTGTTCCCTCATTATTAAGAATCACATATTCGTCAGAGGGCTGTCTGTCTCCTGTATTTATTTAGGAATAAAGCAGGCAGTTATTTTCTCTGGGTCTTTCTGGCAGAATATTATACTAGAATAATATCAGCATGTTTTCTATCTACTGATATCAACAGTGAAGAAAATGGCTGTTTTAAAACAAGAAGTAGAGCACAAGTTCCTCAACAAAAGAATTCTGAAATTTTAAAAATGAAAATTAAATTTGAAAATCGCACAGAAAGGTCTAGCAGATATAAAATTTAACCTTGTGGTACACTACAAGTGAAAAGTGAATTAGGGAAGGAAGCATGACCAACAAAGTGATTATCCAAAAACGTTAAAAGCTATTAGTTAAAAACGTGGCGTATTTTGGCATGGTGGGCAGTGTGTCCTTAAATAATTTGAGGAAACTGGATAACAGCATCTGGCCCTTCAGCTCATCCATCTACTGTTTGCTCAAGTCTTAATCAGAAATGGTCTCAGTGGAAAGGTGGCTGTCATGAATCTGATCTTAATGGGGAAAAGGCTGAGGTACGCATTACTGGACTGAAAACCAGCAGCAACAGGTCTTATGGAAGGATTCCAAATTTGTTACAAATATTTGTCAGTATACAAACAGCTATCTGTGAACCACAGTTGAGTCCCTGTCTTGGTTTGGGGCTGCATTTCAGCCAGTGATGTCAAAATTCATGTAATTATGAACGCATAAAAGTACAATCAGATTTTGAGCCACCATCAAACACATGGTCAGTGCAGTAAAAG